>CM065489.1:50079916-50236767 GCA_004115045.4 Sinella curviseta | reverse complement strand
CATACTTTGTGTAGTCACAATTCGATGCCATTTATGCGGTGCATGCGTCGTGATAACCGGCTAGCCTTTTTTTAACGGCATGGCGAATTTTTCTTAAAAGGACGCTTAAAAATAAAAATATGCTGTGCAAAATCTCCTTAATCCCATAGACTAGCACGTATCTAATTTCCAAAATAAACGCAATTGACGAGACGAGTATCCCACCAACCAACAACGCGAAAATGACAAGCACATTACCATAAATTGTCGCGCTTTCAGGTGCTAGGGTCTCTTCATTTAAAATCCCTGCATTATCTTGCAGCATTTCAAACCACCATTGTGTTATGTGTGACTCCTGCCAACGTCGCAAACGCTTTAAAATATAGGATGGCCCTTGTCCCATAATATTAATTTCAATGTTCATGTCCATGTAAGCCTCCGAACCGACTGAAATATATTTCACACCAGACGACTTCAGCGTCTTTGCCATTTGGTGGCATTTGTGTTCCGGAAGCATGACAGCAGTTCTCTGGCAAGTAGACAGATCGTCAAGGAACCACTTGTACTCCGATAACGAAAAGTTTTTGTAAAATTCAGCAGTTAGCGCTTGTCCAATCTGATGACCTGTACCCTCTTTCTCTATATACCTAAAAACGTGCATCCAAGGATTGGTCAAATTTTGCAATTCTGAATAAGCATTTGGATGTAGTCTGGAATTGTGCTTCATCCTGTATTGTATCTTATCATATGTCATCCAGTAGATAAGAACAGAGTTTAGAAGCTGTCGATACACTTCCGAATTAATCGCAAAGTACATGTAATTGTGAGAATGATTAGTGCCATACTCGGTCAGATTGGAAGGATCCCGACGCCGGTACTCAAAATATGTTACCCTTGAATACAATGAAAACGAGTCGTTCAGAATTTGATCCAAGGTTTCATAAAGCAGCGGCATCCGCGGCGTGATCATATTGTAAACGTTGCTATTTTTGTACGCATTGCTGATAACAATTGCACTCAACATGAATGAAGCCAGAACAATTTGGAGCTGTCTGACGTTTGCAACGTGAGCCGGGAACGGATCTCCCTGTTCTACAAGAACCTTCAGCAATGAAATTAAATGTTCCAAGGTTCTCGACAATTTCATATTCGACACTGTTCCAATTGCATTCCAGTGAGGTCGCATACAACCCACGGTCAAAATTACAAGAGCTAAGCCGATGCTGAGCCATACGTACGAATCGAATATTCCGACGAGTTCCTGAAACGGAAATGCTTTCGTGCCCCGTTTCCCGCAAGTAATGAATCGCATCCTACCCACCCAGTTAGGTACCACCACCATATGCCCGATACTGGAGTAGTTTTCCCGTTTGGGAGTAAATTGTACTCTCCATTGAGGTGAAAAGTCGCCGGCCACGTGTGCCGAGTCTTGTACGAGTTTGCCGTTTTCACATGCTTGGCGGTAGCTTCCAGAGTAGAACGTGTAGTTTTGCATGAACATTTGTAGAAATATTGCCACGGCAACTGATAGTCTATCCAGCTTGTCTTTGAACTCTGACAGTATCAGATCGGATGGAAGTGGGGTGCATAAATCCATGTAATCTCGAACCTTACCAAAGACCTTGTAAGTTCTTGAGGTGGCTTCCATTGAAGCAACTCGCCAGATTTCGGAAATGCCATTTCCTCTATTTTAGCATTGTTTGTAATAGCCTTGTATTCAGATATTGACATTACTTGTGGTTTTCCAGCTGTGAGAATTATTGCTACTATATTCCGTTTCTGCACGTACATCAAAACAAATACGTCGCTGGAAATTGTTGGTCCTACAGCGTCCGCATGGCTCCGGGTGTAGAGACCAGGTGTAATAACACGCCCCCTCGCCCACCGCTTCAAGTTCACCAAGAAATCGGGATCACGTCTTAGATCGTGTGTGATTAACATGTTAGCCGTAGTGGTTGCTGCTGGAATTGAGGTAGCGTATTCTACCCGCTCCGTGTTGTGGTAAAATACAGACATAAAGTCCAGGTATTCCAGTTTCTCGGCAGCCAAGTCGATTGGGAAGAAGAGGTCGACTTGAAGTATTCCGTACCATTGACGAGCGGAGGCGGACATATTGAAGTATTCGATTCGTAGACAAAAGTCCTTGTACGGATATGGATGCATGTAGGTATTGACAAATTTTGATGGATGGCACAAATTATTGCCAAGAATGCAAGATTTGTTACATGATGGTAAATTATCTGGGATCCACATTAAATTCTTGACGTTCCCACTAAACCAAGCAGGAACTGGTTTCCTGATGACAATAGGAGATTCCGTTTCAGTGATATCCAAACCCATATAGTTGTTAACGACAGAAAATGTGCTGAGAAATGGGGTGATCACAAAATTCAGATTTTGAGCATATTTTAGTCTGTGCTTTTGTTGCTCCTTCTTCCAAATAATGACGGCAGCTCGCGCTGGACGGTATTTATTTACAGAGTCGTCCGCAAAATCCAGCTTTGTTGCCCTATATTTATTCCAACTCGAACCGGTAATGAACGTTTGGATTAAAATAAACAATGCACGGAAATGCTTGAGCTTCATTTTTTTGTCTCGTATTAGTTTCGTATCACGGCTAACAATAGTTTACAGTAAATGTGCGACCAAATTTATGCATTGGTTCCCTGCATCGTAAAGGAATTCTAAACCGAGCTACAGAATGATACGTGAGTTTAACTTGCAGTTACACAAGTAATGGGAGTGACTGGCGCGTGCAAAAATCAATAATCTCCTGGCTGGAAAATATTCAGGTAGCATTTAATAGAATATGTAACACAATTACATTTGACAAAACATCATCACAAGCATTTCATCACTATTCGATACTTGCCTAGAGTCACCAGATATGCTTCTCGAAGCTTTAATTAATGTTGCAAGCTTCTTACCTTAATGCACATTTTTAGTGTACGACGTCGTTCCTCGTCTAGCAAAATATTTGCATCAAGGAAGATTTTCAGAACAATGTTCAATTGTTAGTGTCGGGGCTCAAGCCAATCTTACTTTATAACGGACTAAGTCGAAAAGTCGAGGTAATCAAAGTATGATAAGTCTAGACATACATTTGTTGACTTGAAACTAATTTTAAGAAATGAAATTATTTGCTGGATCCTACAACCAGATATGTTACGCCCATTGTTTTCCGACTTTCAGGTTCGGGTTCATCTATGTATATATGTACAGCTGGCGGCTACAAAGAATTGTCTGGATCTCCAAGTACGCTATGATACTACACATCTAATACTCTAATACTAAAATGTAAATGTATGCATTGACAGTAGCCGAACTAGTTTTTGTCACTAGAGAAGGTTACGTAGCTCCTAAAGGGACAGAAATTAAGAATTTGTTCAAAATGAGCAAGAACCATGAAGAATACAGACTCTGCATACCATGTCGGCATTGTAGTTCTCATATGCCATCTACTTTTCTTCTCAGTTAGATTCCAACTGTTTAAGATTATGTATTGTGTACGTAGGTGTAAAACACAAGCTATCATTTCTAACCATATATTCGGGGGGATTTTTGAAATTTTAGGTGACCCCTTATTATTGGATCATAAAAATGTCACAATGTCGGGTAATATTAGAAAAAATGTTTAGAAACATCACAAAATTATAATTAATTAATTAATATTCTTTATTGTCATAATGGTTCCCACAAACTGTGGCATATTACACCATAGACTTTCACTAGTACATAATATTTTAAAGAAAAACATGAGCATTTCTATATATATAGAAAAAAGATTATTTTGTTATGATACTCGGTTTCTTAAACAATTATTTGATTGTGTATTAATGAGACTTATTTAACGTTGAGTTAATTACAAAATCGATACATGATACAATATCATCAGTATTATCCTCGTCGTAGTACATTGTTTCATCAATTTGTTTTGTCAGAATATGCGCATAGCAATACTTTTTGAAGGTATTAATGGATCCCATATTATTTTGTACATAGTTGGGAAGTTGCAGCCATAATTTACAACCATTGTATTTAAATGAAGATAGTCCCCAGTTGGAACTGTGAGGATTAAGCGGAGTTACATATGTTTGGCTTCTTGTAGTTCGACCTTCATAGCTATTTAAATCTAGATAATTGTAGAAGTAGTCATTTGAGTTGCATAAAAGAATTTTATATGTAAAAACAAGAATATTGTACTCGTACAAATATTTACACAATAACCATTGTAACGTGTTATTAATATCATAAGTTACAGAGTCGTATTTTCTTGTACCTATCACAAAACGTGCCATATTTTTAATGATCTTATTTATTGCTAAGTGTGTTTTGCTGCTATGTTTGCTTAACCAAACAATAGACGCGTAGTTGATATGCGATAACACTTATGCATTCACAAGGGTTATTTTATTTTCCAAAGATAATATATATTTGAGTGGATAGAGACAGGAAAGCGAACTGTAACATTTTTGGGTTACATAGTTCACATGAATTTCCCATGTCAACGCTTCATCAAAAGTGACTCCTAATATTTTCAAGGAATTAACACGTGTTAGTTTGTCATTACCAAATCGAATGTCTATTGAATCGAGCTTTTTGAGTTGGGTCGGCTTGGCACAAATCATAAATTTTGTTTTCTTTATATTTAATGATATCCGATTGTCAACTAACCAAGATTTTATCCTATTTAAGTCACACTCTAATAATCCGATTACATTATTTATATTATCAATATCACCACTTATAATAATGTTCGAGTCGTCAGCGAACATGTATATAGATGAGTTCTCAATACACAATGGTAGGTCATTAATCATTAGACTGAATAGAATACTGGAAATGCAGCTTCCTTGGATTACCCCAAGCTCAGTCGTTTTAATTTCAGATACATTAGTATATGGGTATCTACTTTGACATGTAACGAATTGTTTACGCTCAATGAGTAGTGATTTGATAACAGGAGAGCAAATACCGTACCATGACATTTTTTCTATTAAAATAGCCCTATCTATCTTATCGAACGCCTTTTCAAAGTCAAGAGAAATAATTATACAGAATTTATTTTATCAATTTCAGTGTACAAATGGTCAGAAATTGCCGTCAGTGCGTGCAACGTACTTAAATTTCGTCGAAACCCAAACTGTTGTTTGGTAAGGATGTGATTATTTTCCACGTAAAATGATAATTGTGAGAGTATACATTTCTCAAATAGCTTTAAAATGACCGATTGTATCCCAACTGGCCGTGTGTCGTTTGGAGTTTTAGGATTTTCAACTTTTGGAATCGGTACTACCCTAGATATCTTTAATATGGTGGGAATTGAACCTGAGATAATGAATGAGTTGAATAGGTTGGCTATTGCAATACAGAAATAATCAGAAAACAACAGTAAATTGACCATGTACGCGCATATCTCTAGAGGATCAAGAGACTTCGAAAGCTTATTGTTCATTTTACTCCACGCTTTTTAATGTCTACCACAGTTAAGAGGGTTAAGTTAAGGTTTGTTTCAGGAGTGGGTATTATAGGATTACGTGGTGGCAACGACGAAACTGTAGAGGTGTTTTTTTGAAATATTAATGTAGAAATCGTTGATGTCATTAGCATCAAGATTAGAGGAATGTAATATTTGGCTATTTTCCTGGAAAGTATTCAAGAAGCCTTTCCAAAAGCCCTTTTCATCACACGTTGATTGTAGGTGTGTTTTTGTATCTACGCGAACAGCAGCCTTAATGCGCTTCTTGAGCACTTGCAGATAAGCAACGGTGCGATGCGACGGCTGACGCATGTGTTTTTTATATGCGCTTTTGTTCTCTTTCAATAGAGCTTTCGTGTTTTGTGATACAAACGTTTGTTTTTTATTTAATTTCACCTTTTTAGTAATGATAGGAGCATGCATATCAAAACATCCACTCTCAGAGTCATCCATGGACGAGAGAAAACTGTCAGAGTCTAAAGGAATTTGAGAAAAGGTTTCGTTAACGGTATTAAGGAAAATGGGAAAGGATATTTTTTCATAACTGCGGTACTGTCTATGTAGAAAACGTGAGATCTTTTTGTTAGCATTGATGGAGCATTCAATAACTAAATGGTCAGCTAGAGCGGCATCATATACCTTACATTTGCATAATTTGGGCTCATTGGTAAAAATGAGGTCTAACATGTTGTTTTTTCTAGTAGGTACATTTACAATTTGAGAAATACCCAGTGTTGATGCTACGTTGCTAACTTGATTGATATACTCGTTTTTTAGATTGAAATCACCTATGATACATAGTAGATTATTTTTTGAACAAAGTTCATTGAACATGTGTAGTAAAAAATCATTGTCAGCATTTATAATCTCATTACTGTAGGCTGGATGGCGATAAATACAAGCTATTATTATATTCTTGTTATTGAGTTTAATTTTGATAATCTGATACTCGATGTTATGGTTATATGGCAGGTTCAAATTGATTTTTTCAAAAGGAATATTGTTATTTATGAAAATACCGGTCCCTCTATGCCCTTTTTGACCAATGTCATTACGAATAAAATTATAATTGTTGAATGGAAGCAGCACATGCTTTTGTTTAAGCAATGTTTCCGTCACGCAAAAAATGTCATAACAATTAGAGTTAATTAAGTTTTGTTGTTGTAAATACTTGTTTCTTACAGATAGTATATTTACATGCCATATTTTCAGTAGTTTTGAAGATGCTCGGATTGTGGAGGAAGATATGGTCCTGTTGACGTCGTAATTGGAATGGTCGACGCGTCGCCCGTTCTTGGTTGTTTTGGGTTTGCGCTGCGCAGATTGCCGGTATTGATGAAATCTAGGTTTGGGAAACTGCGTTTTCTTCCTCGTCCGTTTTTTGGTGCTTGGTTTCTTGTATTAAATGCAGTGCTATTTGTTGCCGCAGGTTGCTATTTCGTGTTTGCGGAAATTAATTTTACTAGATTGTCCAGCTTTTTCAAACTCTTCTCGCTTTTTTATCAAGATTGCATGATCACGTCTCATGTTGTATGGCAGGTCCGCTTTTATTTCCATGTCACTTTGCACATTTTCTTTGCTTTCGAACACTTAGTTCCTGTCACGATACTTTTCAAACACAATTCGCACTGGTCGCTTTCTGTCCGTTGATAATTCGCCAATTCGGTAAGCTATGTCAGGTTCAATTTTCTCCTTAGTTGTTTCAAAAATCATTTTACAAATAATTTCGTAAAGTGATTGCGGTGTTTCCGTCTCTTCTTCAGGTAAGCCGTAAAGGATGACGTTTATCTCAAAAATTGTCTTCCACATGTCATCAATTACACGATCTTGCATAATCTGTTTCTCTTCAAGGAATCTGTTACGCTCCTGTAGAGATAAGATTTTCTCATTTTGGTCTGTTATGGCGGTGTTAAGGAGGCCTTCAAATTTGTCGATTTTGCCAAGTTTATCGAGTTTTGAGAGTTGCTGCAGAATGTAGTCCGTTCCTATGGGTGAACCTGTGGAGGGAGGGCTGGAGGTGTCCATTTCTGATTGATAATTTTCTGTTCTTGAGTTATTCTTTTCTGGTGTTCTCAAGGTTTAAGGCATATTCACTTAAAACCGTTCTAAAGAAATAACTTATATGTAAAATAACTTGTATTGTACTATACTTGGTAATAAGGTATTGAATGGTACTGTCAGTCAGAGAAGGACCGTGTTGTCTGTGTGAAGGCCAGAGATTGACTGTGAAGGCCAGAGACTGACTGTGAAGGCCAGAGACTGACTGTGAAGGCCAGAGACTGACTGTGAAGGCCGGAGACTGACTGTGAAGGCCAGAGACTGACTGACATTATAAACATAATGTATTTACATCACATAATATGATACAAGTACATACTTTTTCAATGAATTTATAGATTCCATTCTTATCTTAAACGATAATGCTGATTATCAGTAGAGTAGTAACAGTATATATTGTACATCTATGTATTTATTAAAGTACGAAAATCAGTGCACTTATACATAGTTGGATTACATCAACGTTCATTACCATTTGCGATGTGAAATTTAACATCATGATCTCTTAAATTTAATTTAAATTTAAGTTGGCAGTCGATTGCGTATGGCACCTAATTTGTATTTACTTGTTTCTGTTACATGTAAGAACTAAAAACATCGGAGCTTTACAAGGATAGATGAGGTAGATGCCGGTTACCTTTACTGAAGCTACATGATTGTCCATTGATCCGCGGTTGGTTCAACTATTCGTCAATTTTACGATTTTTGCAATAATGGTCTGGAATAAAGATACAAAATTGCTGCCCCTTTTGATGTAACTCTAGTTGCGTGTGGTGGCTGTGCACAGTAAAGAATATGATGCAAAATGGCATAAAAGTGCTCTTTTTAATTGGGTCAAATTCGATTTTAATCTCATCTGAGAGACTATGTGTGTTTGGAGAAAGTGAGTTATATACTCCATCGGATAGGGCATTTTGCGGGCTACTTCTTCCAATCAACAGATTTATATAATCCTGTATAATTTACACTTAACACAGGAGAGACTGATGCGAAATCGCTTAAAAGTTCGCCGTTTGATTGGGTCGTTTGATCTCCTTTGAGAAATTATGTGTGTTTGGAGAAAGTGAGGTATGCACTGCATCCGATAGGGAATTTTGCGTACTACTTTCTCCAAACAACAGATTTACAATATCTCGTACACTTTACACATACCACAAGAGAGACTGTGCACCAAAGTGGGGTAAAAATGCTACATTTAATTTTGCGAAAACGAGTTTGACCTCATCTGAGAAATGATGTGTGTTTGGAGAAAGTGAGTTCTATACTCAATCCGATACGGAATTTTCTGGACTACTTTCTAAAAACAACAGATGTACAAAATCCCGTGTAAACTTTTTAAATACGAAGATCATTTTATTTGTTCATCCTGCGATAAAAACGCTCTTCTCGGTTGGTCTGTAATTGGAATCGTTTTGGGAAATGTAAAATTTGGTATTTGTTCCGCTTGAACGGATAAGTGCCCGGAGTTTTTAGCTAACCCATTTGACAATGGACCAGAGCCAATGTATAACATTGATTTGAATGCAATTTGTTTGGCATGATTCTCATATTATATGACACTAGCAGCAGAGCAATGAAAGACACACAATTACCATTTATTAATTTTTGTAAGTGGGATATAATTCTGTCGGGTTTCCTCAAAGATTGAGGTGGAAATGCGGCAAATTGTTGTTCCAGACACATACCATTTTGCACGCTTCGAGTGTAAAACAACATAAACACATTTTTTCCAGATTTCATCCATTTACTTTTTTACCAAAACACTGGTTCCTGTCCAATACGAATGCTAAATTCATGTATTCAAATAAAACATAAAGATACACAAAAACTTTAGTTTTATTGCATATTAGATAACACAAAGTGTTAGGATTGGTTTGTGTGGCAGATTAGTCAGTGTATCTAAGAAAATGTTACCCACAATAAAGATTATAGTGTCCACATATATATTACAATTTTATGATATGATAACTGGCGGACAATATGATATATAAAAACAACCAAATAATTTGTACAAACACTTCGCGTCATAATGATATGGTTCCAGCAAGACTCGCTCCGAAAAAATTGTATAGCCCCAGTGGTAAATGTTCAATGTATCGCCATTGTCCACATAGGTTGCACCATACCAAAGCCTTTAGCAGTTCATGGATAAACTAATCTTCTTGCCTTCGTCTTATACTTCGGGCTGTCGCCGGGTATTTTTGAAATGAATATAATTGCTACCTACCATTCTGTAATAATACTGTTTACAGTTTCATGTTTCCATAATTTGTCCTTTTGGTTACTAAATTGGCCCAACCAAGCCGAAAAAAGATATCTAGATGTGCCATGCTGTTGGACGGGTATTTACACTAACATAATTGTACATTACGTCTGGTGTAATAGATGGTGAGGCGCAAATTTTTCAGGTGGCATAGAAAATGCGTTGACGAAGCACATTAATTTAAAAACAGTTTGAGATCTATTCGATTTGTATAATTTAAGCTGTGTGGCTCACCAACTCTCAAGGCAGCATTAAGTCCTTTATGTTCTTTACAGCGATATCTAACAGATAAGTAGTAGTACTACCTTGTGAAAATTCGGAAATTAAAATTCGTTTCTAAATTCGACATTATTATTGAAATCCCTGTTCCCGTATTCTACCATGATTTTCTTGTCATATACCTACGCTACTTCCGTGAAGAATCGACAACATTGTACGTCCGCATCGTAGGCAACGTGCTTTTTTGAAATGCATGTCAGGATATGTATCGTAACCTCCTTTTTATCTTCCGGTCAGTTCCATAATAAATCAATACTAATTTATGCAACTGGTTTGCCAATTGAAATAGTACCCGAATAAATTCTCAAATCCACAGTTCCTGCTTTGTTCATTATTATGGACGAGCATGTTGAAACCCATTATTTGGATGTTTGGGAAACAACATTTCACAAATTTTTGAGTGTTTCAAATTTTCAATTAATTATGTGATATTTTATTCCACAACATTTTACGAACAAGTCACACAAATTTGGCCAACGGCATCGTACAATACTATATTCGCAAATTACAAACGTCATTGAACAATATGTAATCCAAAATGCAAAGGTTCGTATTGCTTCACATTATACTGGTGGCAGCAATACTAACTGCTTTCAAATGCAGTCCACCACAGTTAACAAATTTGCAGGACTTCAACAATTCCAAAGTAATCACATTACGCGGAAATCAATTCCAGCCAGTTCGCAACACCCTGCTGTCGAGTTTGAAATATCCCGCAACAGTCCGAGATACAAATCTGAACAACATCATCAATGTATTTCAGAACTACCGCACCTTCACGGTAGTTAACAATTATCATGGACTGGATATTAATCCGACTACATATCCGATAGTAATAAGAAAGCCAGTACTCGGCGTGGTGCTGTTACCAACAGATGGAGCATGGTTTGTGGATCGGGCTAATTTACTATGGATTCCTGATAACCTTTTGGGAAATAGGCGATCAGCTGCACTGATTCCAAAACTTTGCAAACTGTCAAATATGCTAAGCGATAAAGTTGACTCAGTTGACATCGCCATTGACTTCTGTTTCCGGATTCTACATCTTAAGATGTCATCTTTCTCAAAACCATGGAACTCCATTGTCCATATTGACATGTTCCCTCCTAGTCCAACGATAAGTCTTGAGGAGGTTGAAGAGGTTAAAATATTTCGATATGAAAAGGTACCGGGCGGTGGAAGGTTTACGTCATCTTCATCTTCAGATTTCGTGATCATGCTTACGAACGAACAAATGCCTTCTTCAATACGGTGTACGTGGATCGAGAAACGAATCAATAGTTACGGAATCAAATATGGTAACGGACCTGTCCTAGCACACGAAATGTTCGTCTTTCTCAAAATATCAGCTGCTGAATCCAACGCGCTTTCAGCATATATTCCGGAACTTATTTCACCGGATTCGGGGTGCCCCAGATTTACACCAATCAATACTACTAAACCGCTGTTGACATCGTCGCGGCAATCTGTTCCTAATACTGAAGGGACGGTCGCTTGGCAAATATCTACCAGTAATGCGTTCGAAACAATATCGAAGGTCGAGCTTGATCATCTAATTCACTGCAGTCAGAGCACCGACACCAGAAATATGCAAGATGCATTCTATATCCGTCTTGCAAATCTGATCCAAGCGTTTATGGGGAACCGGACATACACAGTAACAAGTTATGGTGAAGCCATTGATTGCGATACCGGCATAATTCAATTCTCTCCAAACACCTACAAAAACTCATACTCTAATTTCCGGTTCACCATCCAAAATGAACTCTCAAGCTATGGAAGCGCAAACACAGGAAACAACATCTTTGCAGCCCATCCCTTCAGCAATTTAAAAATACTTGCTTGTGGACAACGGGGATATAGCAGATTACCGTTCCACGAACTATCAAATGTATATGACTTTGACGTATGGCTGTCTACTTTGATAATTTTAGTCATGCTCAAAATAGTACTCAAGAAACTAAAATGGACCCACAAGACCATCAACAATGGAAACTGGTTTTTGTTTTCCTTCATGAAGGTGCTGATAGAACAAGGCGATCCTTTCTCAGATTATCTACTGAAGAGAGAGGCAATGCGTTGGATACTTAGCGGATTTCTGCTCAGCGCCGTTGTGTTAAGTAACGGATACAAAAACACAAACGTTTATAACATGATAACAGCCAGACAGCCACTTTTATACAAAACTTTGGAACAGCTCAAAGAAGATTCCTTTGAATTGTACACCAGAGTATCCTACTTTGACTTTGAGTACCGTAAACTATTTTCTCCTCAACTGTATTACAATCCGCCAGAATTAAGTAACCATAGTTACGTTGGCGATTATGTCAGAATTAGATCCGAGATTAATCAGAAGTGTCTTAACGATAAATATTGTAAAGTTGGAGGCAGCAATCTGAAACGTCTCATGAATGCTTCCAGAATGCATCCTAAGTCTGTCCCCACAGCTGCGGACGTTTCGGCAAATATGAGACCAGTGCTATTTGGAGTTTCTATAACTTACGATCTTGGCATCAAAGTTGGAAATGCACTCTGGAATTTCTACAAGGAGCAGGAAAGAATGTGGTTTCTAAACGACTTAAAAGCATGTAACAAAACTGCAATAGTCCTCCCAGAGAATATTTTGAAGCAGTATGCCAAAATGTTGGGAAGAGCGGGAAGCAACCTGCTATCCATTGGAAGCGAGGATTTCGGAGGAACTAATATTAAAATCGAGCTAAGTGGTCACGGGCCGCCGCGGTATTTGCAGCGACTGAAGTACATAAATGAAGCATATTTACTTAGCTGGCTGACCGATTATTACAGGGGCGCTGAGTTGGAAACGTCTATGGAAGACGAGCTTCCACCAACTGCAGCAAACATTAATGGAAATGTTCCGCTAATATTTATATTGCTAGTTGCTGGGCTTGCCGTTTCATCGTTGGTGCTTGCAGTAGAAATGCGACCGCAAATATCAAAATTTATTAGAATATCGAGCAAGCACCTTATGCGTTACATTTTCAGGATCATTGCATTCGCTAAATATGATGCATGCACAAAATGCATCATAACTATCAGATTCGGTTTGAAGATGCGACAGTTGCTAATGGGATGGACACAATTCTTTCAACCAGTGGTACGGAACTTTCAACTAGTCAGCATGCATTTTTCACCAGCAACTTCACCCACACAACAATCCATCGCACAAATAAGTTGATAAAAATAAAATTGCATACTACATAGTCATTGAGGACTTAATTGATTCATTATCCATTATCTTCTAATATAAATAATTAAATATTCGTTGACATTTTTTTTGTGAAGGACCACACTTGCGTCTGACTGACGGCAGATTTTTTTACATTTACTTTTTAGCCTTCTTCTTCTAACCCACCCACGCAGAAAATAATAATTATAAATTAATTGTAATGTTAGTTAAGTGATTAAATATAATTTATTACTTTGTACATACATGTTTTTATTGAGATAATAAGAGTGCCAACTCGCTCATCCTCGTCACAAAATTAATTAATTAGAAAAGCAATTTAAACCGGTAAAAAGTCAGGTTATATTATTTGCAGCGCATGTCTCAAAAGCACGTTGTCATGAAATTGATCAAAAAGCTTTAAAAAACCCAGCACCCAACCGTTACATGGGTGCGAGCAGCATAAAGTTGTCCCTGAATACTTAATGTCAGCAAATTCTATCGTAAGATTTTTCGGCATCTAAATTGTAATATGTATTTATAATAACTTATTTCTAATTATGCATCCAATTGTATATGACATGGTTGAATAAGGTGTTACCTACTGCTAAAATTCACCTAATGCAAAAATAGTATTATGATAATTATGACATATAGTGTTACAATAACATCAATCCTTCATTTTATTGAACATCCCTTGGTTATCTAAATACTAAAATTATGGAGTACTACATGGTTCAAAATTGCGCATAGGTAATTATTAAATGTTTAAAGCTCTGTTTTAGTTCTCTGTACAGCCGCCTGTGGAACGTCAATAGATGGATTCTCTTTGAAAAAATTGTACGGCTTCAGGAAAACGCTTATTTGCCTGGAAGGAAAAATACATTCCGATTAATACAACTGCCGTAAAACAGAATTATGATTTCATATTTCATCAAGTCTTACTCCTGCGGCATAATTGGGAAATCCTCTGGTCTTGGCACATGGGAGAGTCCAAAGTTGAACCAGACGACTACATCCGTATTCTCAATGTTGGCACCTGGATCTTGATCGACCCACTCGGGCAGCCCGCTTCCATTCAGATACACTCCACCGGGAAATATCTGATCTTCTTTGTACGGCGTCACCCAAGTATTGTAATCCATCCACGCAGCGAGTGGATGAATCGGACTTTCCGGTTGCATCATCAATGGAGCAGAAGCATACGGCATCAATTTCCAGGCATGCTGTGCTCCTGTGTACTCATTTCTGGTGCTGGGGTTGCTGATAATCCATACTCTGCTCTTCTCGGGCGCCACGCGAGCTCTTCCCGCCCCCGCAGTGGTCAAAAGCGTCCTCTCTGTCGTCCATCCCTGGCCATAAGGATTCTCCCCGCTGCCGGGTATACCTGGTCCGGGAACAGTATCGGTTACGGTTACACTGTTTTCCGTGCCGTCAATCTCGGCGTCAAGACGCAACGAGAAAAAGTGCTGATGGTATTGCGCATTGAGATTTGGATATATGACGGAGCCATGCCCATCAGGATTTCCACCTTCAGCCAACAAATTCACGCTCAGTATACCAGTCAGTTGGACATGATACTCTATTGAACCATCCATGGAGAATTTCCATGTGAACATGTAGTCGTAGTTTCCAACTGTGACGACGGTGGTCATATGAAGTTGTTGGTCGCGAACCACTTGATGATGCCCTGTTCTGGGATCGGTATGTTTCCAGAGAACTCCGTTGTCCAGTTCACGGACGCACACAGCGTTGGGGTATGAGATGGGCTGGCCCCTATGATCGTTCAGGACAGCGTCAACGTACGTCACCTCGCCTATACAGTCTACGCCTGGCTTGAGAGAGTTGGCAGTGAAACCCATTCCATATTGACCTTCATCAAACACCTGAAGCCGGCAAGATGATAATATATTAAATTAATAGGTTTTTGAAAATTCTTTGTAATTTTTTTCGTAACTTTTGTAAACTTACGTGCTTTCTGTGATATGGGGGCCGAGGATCACTGAAAGTATATTTGAGAAATTAATAATAGTTTGAAAAGTTTTTACGGCACCAGACACTTTACCAGAAAATCTATATCAACTAAACTTACCCATATGGTACAAACATTTCCCCAATGGATATACGGTAAAATAATGGACGAACATTGTCACTGTCATTGTAACTCATTTGATAAATTATCAAGCCCTCGCGTCCATTAAATCTGCATTTGAAAGAAATCGCAAGCATTTAGCTTAATGTAGGCATTCATGACGATAAGGATGAGATTTGAAATGATAACATACCCAATCCTCATTTTATACTGCTGCCAAGTAATCTCATTTCCGCTGACATTATAATTGACTCCCTGGTCCTGTGAAATACTAACCGGCTTCAGCTTCCGGAAAGACTTTCCATCTTTCTTTGCATGATCATGTTTTGGCTTTTCTTGAGTCGGGTGAGGGCGCTTCTTGCTCCTGGCTTCATGATTATTACCGAGCGGCAGCTCTTCAATCGCAATTACTTTTTCTTCCAGCAAGTCAACAACGGGCACGAAATCAAAGGGATGGTCTAAAAATATTGTTGCACGATTGCAGTCAATGTTTTATGCAGAATCTGGTAGGTTTATAAAATGCTCAGTTATGTGTAATAACTTACAATACTGGTTATCCAATGGGTTAGTAATGCCGTAAAGGTAAAGTTGAGCAAGTCGCTTTCCTTTGTACTGCGGCTGATCCTCCACATAACCAATCGACCTATTAGAAATTGGAAATTACAATAATTTTCAAAATTAAAAATGTGGCATTTTCTTTACTTTGAGGTTTGAATTTTACCAGCAGTCCGCATTGACCATGCTCATGTTTGTAAATCCCAGCCTCTGACTCCTTGCGATCACATTAGCATCCAATCTTGCAATCAACTCGGCCTTTCCCAGCTCCTCCGCCGAATAAGGTATTTTCGGCAGCAGCTCCGCTGGTAACTGAAGCCAACTTTCCACTAGCTCGGTATCCAAATTGACCACCGCTTCGAAGGCATTTCCGGTTGACTTGTCCATCAAAATTGTGAAGGACTTTCTGGGAATTGTTCCCGGTGGCGGGACAGTATCGCTAAGAAAGTAGGGGAGAAGAATGGACTTTTCTGGTTCCCTTAGCTGTACATAGTTGAAAATGTGGTTTCCACTGTGATGGGCGTTGATGATGCGGGCCGTTGTCGTAAATTCTTCGGCGGTTAAGGGGTCAAGGGGATGTGGGTTTGCTGAAAATCATATTGAAAAAGATAGCTAGAGTTAAACAAAATTCAGTTTACAATTTATTCTAGGAAATATTTAAGAAATATTATAATAGCTTACCTCTATGTATTCCGAAGGGAGCAGGTGCGTGGTAGCTATAAGTCATGCATGATATGCACGGCAGCAGCAGCGACGCCACTACAGAAACTGAAACAAGTTTCAACGGCATTTTGCTGCGACCTTGAGACTTAAATTTGATACAAAAACTAAACTAGTAATGATTGTTCTGGGTATTATAAAGATAAAATTAAGTGGACAGGGTTGTCCATGAGTATCTGTATGTGTTGGACTGGGAAATCCAAACTGACCTAAATGTACTTTAGTACGGCAGGACTTTTATATGCTGGCAAAAAAGGAGGAAGATGAAGCACACCTCCAATTGATTTGGATTTCTATTATGGTTAGATTTTTGTTTGAATTTGTTACAACATCTGCATGGAATGTTTTTTGGTAACTGGTGGTCCTGATATATAGGCATACCTCATTCATGTGTCAATCAAACCTGTCTAATTTGCACACGGAAAGATGCGACTATGCTGGGACTGGTCAACATGGATGAATCATAGACATTGTTTAAAGTAAATATTACCCTATTATTATGTGTTTACCCAAGTGTATATTAACACTGTTCAGTTTTTCAGGTTGGTGATAGCAATAGTATTGATTTCCTTCGCAGACAGGCAAAACAGTGAAAAACAAATTGTGTAATGTATGTAAGTCGATGCAATATGTTGTATGTGCATGAAAGTTATGTAAGCTTTTGCTTGGCAACAAACATGACAAATATTTATTTGGATTTGTAACGAACTACTAAACCATATTGAAATTACGTTGATATTGATGTTCTATGTATTACTGCAGCCTTAAAGTGTCCTTGATTCAGGCCAGCGTTGTTTACTGATAGTTCAAGGTAGCGACAGAGTTGTTTGATAAAGTAATCATAGCAAGTGAGTCATTATATGTATATCAACTGACAGATTTACAAGAGTTGTCAAGTCAATCAGAACAGAGTGCTAACTTCAACGTTGAAAACTTGCGATTGATGACTTTGGTGACAATGAGTGGGATAGAGAAGATATTGGGAAAAGATAGCTAGCCAAACGGTATTAATTCATCAAACCAGTCGTAATTCCGTTGATGTTAATTCCTTTTTGTAACTGCTTATTTTTTGCATTTTCGCGTTACGTAACTCTCATCTATGCATCTCTACGAAACCACTATTCTGTCCTCAATCGGTGCAAACGGCCAGAGCAGTGAGGTCTGTTGTCTGAATTATCCTTGTCCTAGTTATAGCCAAGGACTACTGCTTTAAACACTGTTTTCGCTATTTTGTTACCTGGCATAAATTTAATGCTCACATCAACTTCCGCGATATTAGAATGCATTGTTGCGAAGACTGTATTGATTACTTCCGCGTAGTAGCAAACAACGAGTCATACAGTGTGAACGTAAGAATTACATAGGCCGGAGTATTACATTGTAAAAACTGTGCAGCGAGGATGATCTGAAGAACATGAATACGCTTAGCCTTGAGACATTCATTTTCCAACTTTAGTTTACAATTAGCGGTTGCATGAATTCCGTAAGAAGTCTGGTCATAATATACAATACGTACACAAAAGCTATAAGAATATCCATACGCATACACTATCACATTTAAGTTGGCGACAATCCAATATAAAAAATGGATTTCATTGTAAATGATTCCTGGAATCGCCTTTCTTCGGCAGTGCTGGCATTGTGCCAATGGGAAATTAGCTCAGGCATAAAACGTATATAATACAGCGTCAATATCAAATCACGAGGCAATATACACTGCCCCCAAAAATTATCACACGATTTTGTAAAATTAAAGACATTTTATTTTTGGTTCCATGTGAACATATAACTACTTCATAATGGAAATGCTCAATTCTAATTAATCTCTATGTTTTGAAAATGCTATTATTCAACTGGAATTTCGTTATGATGCGGTGGATGAATGCACAAGTTTTTCAGGTACAATTACGGAACGGTTCTAATAGGAACGTCCCTAGACTAGGTACCATGTTGCGGTGATTTTTATAAAAAATGAGCTATATACAAAATAACGTTCACTGACTGTATTGGGAACGGTTTTATTCGTTTGACGTTTTTTTGAACTCTAAAGATATATTCTGCTGGAATTGAAGAAATAGTAACTTGCTCTGCAAGTGGATTTTTTGGGAACAGTAACGTATCAGAAACTGGAATGCGTTTCCATCCAGAAATATGAAGACTGTAATTACATGGGCCGATAATTAAATGAATATGTATGTGGCATCAAACTTCATTCAGTAAGTATTATGATATAGGGTCTATGTCTGAATTACGATCGCTGAGAAATTTTTAAAATTTGAGATTTTCAATACAGTTTATTTCAGCTTAAAACTTGATACACAATTCCTGGTATTCCCAACACAAGTATTTTTACTCCTCGTCTATATAAAATCACTGCGGACGGCAGGAAAAAAAGTAAATGAGTAATTTATCTACAGCTCATGCCTCTTATGTCTATGAACTGGCGGCGGAACATCCACGGCTGGATTTTCTTTGAAGAAGTTGTACGGCTTCAGGAAGACGCTTATTTGCCTAGAAAAATGAATAGCCAACAATATATTATAATATTCCACAATATATAATCAGTGTTTAAAACAAAATTAATATCTAAAAAACCTTACTCGTATGGCATCACAGGGAAATCCTCAGGCCGTGGCACATGCGAAAGCCCAAAATTGAACCACATTACAACATCCGTATTCTCAATATTCGCACCCGGATCCTGAGATACCCACTCCGGCAGTCCACTGGCATTCAAATACAAACCACCCGGGTACAATTGATCCTCTTTGTACGGAGTAACCCACGTATTGTAGTCCATCCAAGCACCCAAGGGACGAATGGGACTTTCTGGTTGAGTCATCAGCGGCGCTGACGGGAAAGGCATTAATTTCCATCCAGCCTGCTTACCAGTGTACGGATTCCTTGTGCTCGGATTGGTAACGACCCAGACTCGACTTTTCTCTGGCGCCACGTGAGCGCGTCCCGCTCCCTGCGTAGTCAAAAGCGTCCTTTCCGTCGTCCACGCTTGACCGTAAGGATTTTGAGCGCTGCCGGGAACTCCAGGTCCAGGAACGACATCAGTGACCGTCACACTATTTTCACTTCCATCAATTTCGGGGTCAAGTCGCAACGAGAAAAAGTGTTGATGATACTGCGCGTTAATATTTGGGAATACAACGGAGCCGTATCCTGCCGGAGTGGCGCCATCCGCAAGCAAGTTGACGCTGAGAATGCCAGTCAGTTGGATATGATACTCGATTGTACCATCCATTGAAAACTTCCAGGTGAAGATGTAGTCGTAATTTCCGATTGTGACTATTGTCGTCAGTAAGAGACGTTGATCTCGAACTAGGGCGCTGTGACCGGTTCTGTAGTCGGTATGCTTCCAAAGGATTCCATTGTCTACTTCGCGCACGCAGACGACGTTTGGATAGGAGACTGGCTCACCTTTTTCGTTGTGAAGGACAGCGTCCATGTAGCCGACCTCGCCGGTGCAGTCAATGCCTGGCTTGAGAGAGTTGGCACAGAAGCCCATTCCGTATTGACCTTCATCGAAAACCTGAAACGGAGTACAAATTTTGTGTTCATTGCAACCAAAAATATAAACATGTGTGGTCAAGAGCATTAACTGTTTTAAATGTTCTTCTACTTACATGTTTCCTATGATATGGTGGTCTTGGATCGCTGTAGGGAAACATTTAATTAAAGAATGTATAAAATCTAAAGTATTTTAATCAACCACAATATTCTTTAGTAAGTGTTGGGATTGTTTCAGTAAATTTACCCGTATGGTACAAACATTTCGGCAAGGGACATGCGATAGAATGCAGGTCGCACGGTACCGTTTTCGTTATAGCTCATGTGGTGAATCACCAGACCTTCACGGGCATTAAATCTGCATGTTTTTGGAGAGAAAGAAATTTATGTTCATTTTTGTTGAAGGTGGGATATATAATTATTTTGAAAGTTTCTTGGCAAAAACTAATGCCTTACCCAAGCCTCATTTTATATTCTTGCCAAGTGAGCTCGTTTCCACTAATGTTGAAATTCTTTCCTGCCTCCTGTGTAATTTTTACGGGGTTCACTTTTCTGTAAGATTTTGGATCTCGCAGGGTGGGATCGAAATTGGACTCCCGGTGTGGAGGACGTAGGTTCCTCTTATCATTGGCGTCAAAATTATCGTTAATTGGGAGTTCTTCGATGACGACGACCCTCTCCTCAAACAAATCAACAATGGCTATAAAGTCGAATGGATGGGCTGCAAAATGGAATGTTATAAATAGGAATACAATTGATAGAGATTAAATAAAATTTTATCTACATAAAATTGCAAATATATTTTTTTGAAAGTCATACTGTATTGGTTATCCAATTCTGAACTTTTGCCGAGGAAGTAAAGCTGAGCAAGTCGTTTTCCCTTGTACTGAGGTTGGTCATCAACGTAACCAATGGGCCTGTATTTTAAAAGAAAAAATGCATATTGTCATTTTGCTGCAAACTGTATGCTTAACTGTATTTTAGATAATATAATAACACTATTAATTTACCAAACATCGGAGTTGACCATGCTCATATTAGTATATCCCAGCATTTGACTCCGCGCAATAACATTTGCGTCTGCTCGCGCCACCCTCTCTGCCATTTCCTCTTCCTCGGGTGTAATCATCAGGTACGGTATAAGCTCATCTGGTAGCTGGACCCAATGTTCTACTCGCTCCGTCTCCAAATTCACAACCGCCTCGTAACCATGTCGGCCAGCCTTGTCCAGCATTATTACAAACGACTTTCGGGGAATTGTTCCTTCAGGTGGAAGGGTATCGCTCAGAAAGTAGGGAACGAGCTGGGACTTTTCCGGCTCTCGGAGTTGTATCAGGATGTACATGTTGTTTCCATTGTGATGAGTATCGATAATGCGGGATGTCGCCAGGTATTCTTCAGCAGTTAGAGGGTCAAGTGGATGAGGATTTGCTGCAAAAATTCAAAAGAATAGAACATTAAGTTTCACTTAAACTTTTTTAGCATGAATATGTTTTGAAATATTCTACCTCTCTGAATGCCGAGGGGAGCAGGTTTATGGTAACTATACGAGAAACATGTCGAAAACAAAAGGGACGCTACTGCGGAAACTGCTGCGACCTTAAGCAGCATTTTGCCTTATTTTAAAAGTTTGGCCCAAAATTTAAAGTACTTTACAGCCTGTTAGTCTTCAACGGACGAAAATGCCCAGGAGTATGTATCTGCCTTATGGACTAGACTGACTACGACGCCGTCTCTGAAAATCTTTTATACTCTCTCTAAAAAAATAAGGAAGGTGATACACGCGCTTTCAAGTTATTTTTCAGTTGCTAAATGTTTGTACATATTTTGTTTGCTTGGATATTGTTACAGCTGCATTTCTTAGTTTTTGGTAATTCAAACGTCAATCATAAATGTTGCACGAGCAAGGGCACCATTGACTAATTTTTTGGCTAGACATGCAAAAGTAAAGTTAAAAAATACCGTTCGTGAGGCTACTTGGTCGGAGGAGCAATATGTTTATTCAAGTGTGTTAAAATAGCGGTGCAAATTTTCCACGTGCCGATATGGTAGAAAGACAAAAGTTGAAAATAAGTTTCATAAGTTATAACGAGTAGGTGCATTATGTGCATACAATTTATACGCGGTTCACCTTGGCAACAAACTTGCTGTGTAAACATGTTTCTAGGCTGTCTCCATGTGAAGGCTTGCACAACCAAATTTTTGCAATTACATTGCAGAGTCGTCTGCACCAATTGAAATGCTCCTTCTTAGGTTTACGAGGATGCGACCTGGCAGAGCGCTGCATAAAAATATTCGCATAGTTTACTCATGTCGCCGGATAGAAACGGTGGGACATCGCATACAATCTTGCGGGCTGGAGATACGATTTATTTGCTCTGCATTAAGAGACACGAATATATTTTTATAATGCCCATTCATGTCGCATGATTAGTGTAGGGGCTGATTTACGCAGAATTACAAATAAGTAAGATTTTTGTTGGTCGAAGTAAAAATGCAAAGAAAAGCATCTGATGACGTAGGCCTGGAATCCTGAGAAGATGTCCAAACTGTTTTCTTGTATGTGTTTATTTAAATATGTTGTCATTCTGTTTACAAGTGTACAAATTACAACTACAACAAAAAGGTTAGCTTTATGTTGGCGTGATAGAGGACATCAAGTAATTGGCTCTAAATTCAACCTCTAATGGATAGTAACATGGGGTTAAGCATGGCCTAAAAGAAGACATACGCACTGAGTTGGAATCAAATGTTGACCTGTGTATCCTAAAGTTCTTAAGGAATTTCCTACAAGCATTTATACGCACATTTGATCAAACGTTTCAATTCTTGGAAATAATGGGTTATGTATCTACAGGAACTTCATTTCCCTTGCATCTACGAATGTGAATGATGCTCCACAGATGTACTTCTGTATCACTGAAATGGCAATATTGTATAGTAGTAAGTTTCAATGGTGATGATGAAAGTGAAGAAACTGGAATCAGCAAATTATCCAAATCCCGTGGAAAACCCATCTTCCTGTTTTCCATTTAGGTGGCCACAATTCTTGGAAACAAATGTGAATTCATTGGCTTCGTGCCAGCAAATTCAATCAAATTCCGTGAATAGGTACAATTATTTCATTTGGCTGTGCATATATAAAAGAGGCTGTGTCAAGTAACTATTCGTCCTTATTTTCAATATGTTGCATGAGGAATATCACTCTTATCTGCTATGTTATTGAACTTGATCTTTTTGAGGATAGATATCTGAACTAGTTTTGTTATGAAAATGGATAACTACATTGACAAGACTATGTTTTCTATAATTTCGTAAATTGTATATTAGTGTAAAAGCTCTTCGTTGATAAAAGCAAAATCAAGTCCCAGTATACTTAATTAGTCGTTGAACGATGAGGCTATCCTCCATGTCCATATCATTTCTGTAGCAGTAGGCACAGCACGTTTACGTTTTATCCTGGAAAAATAACAGTATTCCTTGTTTTACTACTCATTAATTTTGTACTTTTGCATAACGTTTCACTAAAATTGTGCATGGGAATATTCCACAAGAACCAACCAGGTCAGTTCGGCGCAAAATAAATATTTCCATATAACTTTTCGCGCTTTATATTATAACCAAATGCATCGTCACTCCATTTTCTGATAGTCTACCTCATCCTATAATACAAATTGGGAGGTGCTTTTTCACCGCCTACCATTAATGAAACAGGAGTACGTGTCAACTGGTTTTCATTCAGGTGTTAACCATTTCCTGAGAAAGTAATAGGTACTAGTTTTCAGGTTAATGACTTAGAAATGTCGTTCACGCATATTATGTGCGTGAAAACAATGTTAGTGTCCTTTGAATTAAACGATTGATGCAAATGAATGAGAAGGAAATCATGTTTAGATAACTTTTGCTGGCCACATGAACGCATAAACACATTTACATTTCACCTTTTAATATTCGTTTCCAGAAAAATGACCAACGTACCTAAGGATCGTCATACTTTTCCGGACATACAGCAGCTACAACAGCAACTGGTCCAGCAAAGCATTGGAACTGGTGTTTTCTAAACCATCCTAGACTAAAGAAAAATGGATTAGTAGACCATTATCATATTCGCTTCATAAGTTATTACCATGCACACTAGTTCAATGTTTGCAGTGATTATGATTCAATTGCAATTTGGTCAATTATATTGCATTTAATTTTATACATAACACCATACCATTTTTTCACCAAAATTTTATCGTCAGCTTTATTCATGTCTGACTCTGTTTACAATTGTACGCAATTGTAATTGTATGTAGTACTCATAGTAAACAATTTGACTCTGGAATATTCAACATTTGCTTTACCTCTTGATGAGATTTGAACCAACATGTACAAGAATGTTAATTGTGGAACCTCATCATCAAAATTTACTAAAATCACATCTAATGATAAGTTCAACGGATTCTCGCAATGGTCTCAATACATTAATTGGCATATAATAAACATTAAAGCTGCCCAAGTCGGTAGGACGAAAGGCCAAGCATTTTTAACTGTGTGAAGGACGAGTGAAACCAATAAAACGGAGGAGCAAGTATAACCCTTATTAGGCATTACCAATTGATCCATCACACTTGCTCCACCAAACAGCATTTATGGAATCACGAATGTTTTACCCGTGTTCTTAACTACACCATTTATTCGGCTAATTTGACTCGACACTTTTGGAAGGATGTATTTTTCTTAATTTGAGATATTATAATGTACATATGTATACAAATATTATTACATTTCCGTGATGCCTGTGGTAATATTTGAATGCAAGCCAGTTACAAAGCATCGCTCCAAATCGAACAATTACACTTGTATATATAATGTTTTATAATTATATTTTATCATTATCGCAGTAGTTTATCATCGCTGTTGGATTTTTTGTGTAAAAACTTCTGTGTCAACATATACAAGTGTTAAATTGGATGATGCGTATCCTTCGGACAACCAATTAATGGGTATGTTGTAAACAGGTGATATATGTTACGTGTGTCTACCATACTCTGGATAGAAATCACCTGGAGATGGCGATGTGCTGTAATTGTCTAAATCTTGGTCGTAACTGTAGCGCTAGCACGGTACATATTCTGAGCAATTTATCTTCGAACACTATTAAAAATTGCAATGATCTCATTTTTGTCTGGTGTAATGCTAAAACTTTATGCTTATATACTACACACACTGAAAATGCATGAAATGAATTACAATTTCAGTGCATAAAGTAAAACTATGATAAACCATTTATCTGATCAATTTATCGGAATAAATTGTATTTCGCGTTGCATGACAAGGCACTCATTTGGCAGTTTAAATGCATCAGCGAGCTGTACGGTTACGCTTGTCCAATAGAATTTTTCGTGAACCTGAAAGAATATCATCATATTTTTTGTCTTCACATTAAAACTTCTGCTATAGTCAAAACTTAGGCTAGCCTTGGAGTACAAAGTGTGATCCAACAACATGGAGGAGTTGCAAAAGTCGCACATCACTAGAAATTTAACTACTCAAATTACAAGTATTAAGTGTGACGTGATTCTGGTCTGCTCACTTCGTGGGTTTCAGATTTTGGGGGAAGCGGATGACAACGCACTGGTAATGCATTTATATTGAGCATTTTCTATTTTCGAATTTTGAATGTTGTTTATAAAACTATTTTTTTTACATTTTCCCGAATTTTCAGAACACCATTCCGGGAGAATGCGAAAAGTCAAAGCGCCTACTAGATATTTTGGTTACGCCATCAGGGGCGTACGTGCAGCTTGCCAAGTCTCTGTATATCTGCAAACAGACAGGAGCTCTACTTACACTATTGCATTGGGCAAAGATAATCATTCACCATCAAGGCCGTACCGTACCTAGACCCTCTTCATCAACAGGCAGTTAGACCCTCAAGTATTCAGACAACTTGAAAATGATGTATTTTGCGTCCAGGGAATTGAACTACACCAGCTTTCGGCTCTAGCCAATAACGACAGGAGTGCATATTTTTGCAGAAAGGGCGAAACGGAAGGCAGATCAAGAAATCAAATCCATCGCCTAACAGCTCGTTTTATTCTCCTTGAGAGCCATCACCATTTCCAAGACATTCAAGTCAAAACAGGAAGGTTGGTCCACTGGATAGAACACCGGAGCGTAAATTACATTTATGTAAAATCCAGTACCGGGACTGGAGTCAAAAGGATCCTAGAGTTTATAAATCCCAAAAACCAGGAAACACTTTCAGAAAATGAATTCATTCAACATTACGTGAATGCTCCCACAAATTCCCCCATTTTACTACATGACTCCCCAGGAATGGGAACGTCAGTGTTTTTTACCAAGGAACGCCGACATTTTTACCAAGGATGCGATGGGAGGAGGTCTCCCGTGCGCTAAATCCCACTTACAATTCAATTCCGTATTCCAAATGTACAAGGAGTTCAATTTCAAAGTCAAAGGTCAAAGTTAAATTTCACAGATTTGATTTTGTCAGATAAAATGCCATCGGTGAATGTAATATATACAAACAATGCACTTTCGGGAATATGAAGTTCGCCGAAACCATTTATTTCGTTGCCATTATGCACCTCCAAACTATAAAGACAATGAAACATTTCTATGGAAAAATTCAATTTTTTCACTCCTGGTCGCTTATATAAAGGTCGAAACAAAAGCATAAGCTCATTCGTTTTCAGCAGATTGAACATGGTTCGTCCATACGCTATAATATCAAAATTTTTGTGACAAAATATATTAATATTAACGGGGCTCTTGACGAAATTTATAGCCCCACCCGATTCATTCACCAAAATGGTGAACAAAAAAGTAATGCATGTACATATACATGCTGATGTGTTTTCAGCAAATACCTCGTTCTCTCAATAAATTATCTGTTCATTGATCGCCTGTTTGCAACATGATCTCATAAAAATTGGCACAATATGACAGTAACATATAACATAAATAGCTTTTAACTCACAACGCTGGCGTTTTAGCGACATTTGAAAAGCTTTAAGTATTTCAAAATTATTTTAGTGGCAAATTATTAGTATATCACGTAAGATTGTTTGTTTCACAGAGTACAAAAACCATATATTATACGTATGAATCTCCGAATCTTTCAGTTGTGTTACAGCGCAAAATACGACCGTTTAAATGTTATTCCGTTGTCCTAAAATTGGGTATTCGCTAATAAAAATTGTTTGCACCGCTAATAGAATTGTAGTGCTTGATGCACTTCGATAAGATTCTCAACAGACCCAATGTATGCGTGATGTGGACCGGATAGTTAATTTGCAACTATGCAACCCACAGACAACTATTCAAATTTTGGGACATATATAACTCTCTTTTTCAATTTGCCAGGTTATTTACAATCGAACCTTCAAATATTGAGTTGATTTTCCCCATATGACTCAAAACTGAACCGTTACAGAAGGAACTGCAGTGGCGGAGATGGTTTCAGGAACTAGACCGGTATGACGAACTCTCGTCTCTCCATTCTGACGACGCATTGCAGTCGGCTATTTGGAATCTTACTTCGTACATTTTCCCCGGCCTTAGGTACGCCATGTCCCTGTCGAACCCAAATGTACCTTTTTGATTTGAGAATAATCTGAGCAACATGCAAAACGACAAATAATTCTACGAGCCAGTACTCAACACTGAAATAATATCAATGCAGTTCCAAATTGCTTATAAACAAAATTTATATCCGGTGAGGTCGTATTCTGCATCCATTGCCTAATATGTATTCCTCTTGATCCTCCTACTCCATCAGTAATAAGAATATAGGAATTTGCACTTAGCAAAGTGTTACGAATGTTTTGATGGTCATGATGAAATAAAATTCAGACGACTCAGTGGCAAGCTTGTTACGTGTCCCGCCAGTTAATAGCAGGACGCGAGCAGCTTTTTTGTAGTAAAACATAGAGCATTAAATTTATAACATTCATACATATTCCAAAAAAAATTTTTAGGCTGTCCATTGGGCAGATTTGTTTATAATGACAGTTTAGAAGGTGGCAGGTCAATACCATGCCAAGATGTTTTATCAACGTAGGCCGTCATTCGTGAAACGACATGGGAACTTTGCAGAATGACTTGGAACAAGCCGATTCTCAAAGTAATTTTTCTAGTTGCGCGGGGAGTTACTTGAGCTTTTTGAGATATAAAATCGATCCATGGTCCTCTATTGGCGGCAACTGCAATCGATTGAATTTGTGCACGCTTTAACCAATTCGAGGAAAACAGATCAATATGAATAAAAATATGCAATTGTATTCCTTGTTCTTCGTATGGTAGTACTTTAAGGTAAACAATAAATTTCATTTATTTATATTTATAAAAGGTATGTATTTCAGGAGAAGTATGTGTTCTTAATTGTAATAAGTAATTGTAAATGTTAGTAATGTAGGTTCTATTGAGACAAGTGGTGAAATATGTAATAATCGAAGTTACATAATAAGTTAGTAGTTACACGCTGAAAAGTGATTATACACCCACCAACAAAATTTACAATAAAAGACGCCAATTTTATTTTTAGACCGCGCATGCTACCGAATCTTGGCTTTAATTTCTTCGCTTAGCCAGCATCGACAGTATCAGTTTGCGATAAAACGATGACAGTAGCCACCACGCCCTCGTAACCTCAAACCATACTTTCTTTGCCAATACAACAAGTTGAGGATTACTTCCTTCAAATATGTTTACTCGATTCTTCGCCCAAACCCAACCAACCTCAATGACTACACAGATCCCACTTGTTGCTAGCAGGCTACACAACAGAAAAAATATAACCATGACGTTGTCGCTTAAACCAATTTTCTTTACCCTATCCACCATTTTAATTACCTCCACCTTTCCCCGGACCTCCCTTTCCAATACGAAGTCGTTCCATTCTCGAAACTTACTCATAAATCCGGACTCATCCAAACTTCGAAATCTTATCCTAGCAAAATCTGCTGTATACGGAATATTCTCTGAATGTAGGCCCATCTTTACTTCAAGTTTCTTGTCTTTGCTCACACTAACATATTTCCATCTATCCCCGCTTACCTTTGAATTGTTCCACAACTCTAGCGTCAGCTTATGCTTTATAAAATTGCTTTTTTGCTTATATGTCACAAGTGCGGACTTGTTGCATTTCGCAGTTCTCTCCAACAAATATTTCATACCACCCAGTGACGATTCTAATTCGTTTCGATCCTGCGGCAACCACGTCATATCTTCAATGTGACTCAAAGCTTGTTTGGTTTCATTAGTCAAATAGCCACCAGCCCCTACATAAATACTTTGATAGAGTACCTCAGGTATATATGAACTTAGCATTGAGTTGAAATGAAACCTAGCCGATCTCTGCTCTGATACCAAACCTGATGCAATTTTCTCCAAGACATAATTCCGTGGCTTTTTCAGTTCATTAGACAACCCAGTTTGAAGTACTTTCTGTTTTGCTAACTCTGGGTCCCTATTTGGCGAGAATAGTGTCAAATTCTCAACCATTAATTGGGACCATGTCTCAATTAGCTTTGGTTTGATGGGAGCATATAATTTGCCAATGTTTTCTCCTCTGTATGCCGTACTAAGAACCACGCCAACAAGAATCCAAAGTGGAACGACGCAGTAGAAAACGGGAGTGATTTTGTCATCCCATTTGACACTGCTGCACCACTGCATCATATTTGATGCTTGCTCCAGTAACACTCTTACTGGAAATGCGATGCAATCCACGTTCCGTGTCGAGACACCATTTGTATTTGAAATCAAAACGAACATAATGAGCGCTACGGTCGCCAGCATAGCCAGTATTAGGCACAGCCACACGTATGAATCAAAAATGGATACAAACTCCTTTATCGACAAATTTCCGCCTCGCACACCAGAGCAGGTGACAAAGCTCAAGGAATTGGAATCGCTAATAGCAAAGATTCCGTTCGTGCCCATTCTAACCACTGGTAGTAAGTTTTGTATTCTAATATCAGCATACTTGTAGTTTTCCTGAAAGCACGTAGCATTGACTGAGGCAATGAACGCAATAACCGCGCAAGTGATGCCCTTTCTTAGCCGTGTGTCATATATTGTATCAAACACGGTGACTTTAATCTCGTCGCTCTTGTCCACATAACTGGGAATGATGGGAAACCACTCAAGAGGCAAACCAGAGTTGATTTTGCTACTTTGTCTACCGAGTTTCATCATCGAGTCAAAGCCCAAATAATTAGCCATCTTGAATGATCGGGCCCGATCACGATAAAACTGCTCCAACCAGAACGTATCGTACATGGGGTAATTTTCTGATTTGTTCAAGATGAACATAAGTTTCATGTGTCTGTTTCCTACTTGGTGTGGATGCAAGAAGCCTGGACCGACGTATGTATGCATGTCCACAAGTCGGACCCATTCAGATACAGCAAATTCCGTTTGTGGACAAGTGAGCAATCCTTGGAAAATGCCATATTTGAAATAAGAAGTCACCTGTACATTTCTCATTTCATCCATTTCGGCTACAAGTCCGAACGTTTTGAAAGCAGTCGTCATTATTTCTTGAATGCGCGTTACAATTGGACTGAATATTAAATCCTTGAATGTGGACGGTGCAAATTGGTAGTGTGCAGAAATGGCTGTCGTTACCGTGGGGGAGTATACTTGTGCAAGTGTCTCCCAGCTTTTACATGGATTAATGTGCAGCTGTATTGAGCATGGGAGATTGGGTGGCATATGGGGGCGAAATTTAAATGCGGAGGAGGCCGTGTCCAGTTTGTAGATTCGCATGTCACAGATGAACAGATTAACGAAGAGCATCATGGGATACTTTTCTGGGATCCAGTTGTGAACCGAGTATGCGTAGGGAATTAGGATGTCCTTTGTGTAGTCAAAATAAATGTCGGGCTGTGAAGGAGGATGAAATTTGCTGTCGCTTGTGTCCCAAAACTGGTAATACACCAAATGTACAAGACATGATTTGAAGGGAACTAATATTTCGTTTAATTCCAACCTGAAGTTTGGCTCCGTGATATTGAATTCACACGACCGAGATGAATGCAATATGCCGCTGAGTAAAGCGGGGGTACAAAAATTGTACAATCTTTTGAGAAACATTGTAGGTGATTTCTAAAACAAATATACTTAAATTGTAAAATCTAACTCCATCAGACAATCAGCAATGTGAATTCTGCTAGATGTGTATTAACTGGGAATATTATACTGGCGATTATGGCGTTTTGCGGGCTATGAAAGCTTTTGCAGAACTGATCTGAACTTCCTGTGTAAAATCCAGTCATTTTATGTTCATAGCCAATTAAATTTAAACTGGCACATTGACATTTCTCAGACACAGTGTCTGAGACACTGCATCAGTCCAAAGCGACTGACAATATTCTTACGTGCAGACACACGTGCACATGTGGAGCTGTAATGACAGGAGTAGCCATGGTTACGGATGCCACAAGAAGGTATAGGTAGAAAAAAATCCATATTTCGGTCGACAGTTTTAAATGCCGACATGCATGGTATTTCCGGGCTATTGAGGTACACGCTCTCTTCGTCAAATTATTATACGACGAATGTGTATTTCACAAATTTGGACATGGAAGATCTAAACATGGACTAAAACAAATCCGGGTAGGAATTCAATTGGGAAAAGTGCGCAATCACAAACAATAGATTTCATCCAAAGGTTTTAATATAAAAGGAATTATATAAATAATTTTTGTGGATATATGCCATTAAATTGATCTATAATGTTGGTATCATGATGTTTAGCATAAACTTTTGTACGACTTCTTGTAACTTCCAAAAATTCTAAGGCAATGGAATGAATTTTATATCAGTTGCCTTCATTACAATGAAAAATATATTTTAACTGCTGTTGACTTGCCGTTTTCTTTTTTACCAAAAGTTATTTGGCCAGTTTGGCTGTAAGGACATTCCGGACACGAGCTAATACTACCTGAGTTTTTGACACGCTCCAGATGATTAATTATTTACTTCATGTCTCGACTAGCTCATCATGCAGAAATTTCTTTCCTTTTACGACATTCACCTGGATTACACAGTGGCGCCTACATCACCTAACGAATATAACAAAAACCGCGAGCAATTCTGTCTATTCGTATTAAATTTATTAATTTCAACGGAGGTTAGAAGCGCTGCTCTCCCATTTTATGCACGCGACAATCTGGAACATTTAGTTAGGTAATCAACAAGTTTTAGCATAGCTAACACCTGCAGTCGCGTCTTGCAAATAGTCCTGTCACCGATTCGTTGGATAGACTTTCCGCTTAAAATTAATCTAAATGTATGCATTTTGAATATGTTGGTAGCTCACTGGTTATAGCCAGCGTCCCATTGCATCTTTAGAACATTGTTGTGTAAATGAATTGAAAATTTTATTTGGATCATGAATGATTTAAACCTTGAGAGCTAGAGTGAAAAACTGGGAAAAGAGTAGTTGAGATTTTTACTTGTTTATTAAAAAATTCTCAGCTCGTCGGATTTGAGGCGAGGTCAGCGTGGATCTATGTGATGAAGCGAAATGGTGGTCTCTGAAGTCGGAAGGACTTGATAGATTACAAATTCAGAGAGAGTGAATACAGAGATCTGGAGTCGAAGTGTTCTCTACGCTGCTGTCGTAGTCAATTGTATATACAAAATAGGAGGCCAATTCGCTTCATAATTACTGCAATACATACGCATACATACACACACATTTTGTGTAACAAACAAAATGACTCTAATCTAAATTTATCATTGGCAAACTATACTCTCATCATTGTTTTTGTGAATAATTCATGATGTAGTGTGTTTCAAACACATAAACGTATTATTTATATAATCCGCGATTTGAGAAATCATATAAATTTTGCATTTCGTTACACCCAGTATGTAGTAATGTAAACAAATTTAAATTGATAAGTAGTCTCCATGCTACATCATCTCTAAAAATTTGATATCGTTTCAGTCCATTCGTCAAGTAATCCCGGATGTTAAGATACGAAACATATCGACCGGAAGTACTACGCTAAAAGATCCTATGATAAGCTACTGGTTAACTTAAAAACATGTACTTTTATACGCCGCAAATATTTCTGCTTCATAAAAGTGATCATCTCATTCTAGGAATTGATAAACCATTGTTTGCGGAAACAGTCGTTGTCACATTGGCACTCGGCCAAAAAGCTGGACCCGAGCCAAAAGATAATCAATCACAATATGCTATTGTGGTTTAGGTACTGAGGTTCATATAAAAGGACGTCGATCGGAGCAGCATCTTGGTTTCGACAATTCTATAGCTCCCGTAAAAATATTATTTATATGTCATGGCACTAAACGAAAATTAAATTAGATTCGATTTGATCTACTGAAAACCAAATAATTAGCACCATGTATCAAAAAAGCTAAACTTTCAGTGGTAAAGAAAGTCAGTGTTATACGAGCTAAAATATGAAATATATACATTTTTGTCGTTACAATTGATCACGAAATTTCAACAATATTAAATACATTGATCTAAGCTATAGACTGTAAGGTTTGTCGCGAAAATGATCAGTGGCTATTGATAGAGCAGTTTAGCTAAAAAAAACTTCCCCAAAATGTGTGCCGGAGATTTTTATTTTTGCATGGCTCGGCAAGGAGGTGGCTATTTCCTTTATATGTAAATGTGTGCTGGACTTCGAGTCCCACGCAATGATTCTGCAAGTCAAGAGCATAAACTTGCGCACCCTTAGCAACAAAATTTCATATCCCAGTTTAATAATGATTTTGATTTATTGAAATCTCCCATTGCAAATAGCAGTCTTGTGATGACATCATGAATGTGCTTCGTTTCAATACTGGAAGGACTATAATTGATATCGATAATTTATTAATTTATTTAATCTTGACAATTGTTCAAATATTGATTTACATGGCGGATGTGCTAATTAAATGACGGATGTGCAAAATTTCTTCGGTGTCAAGGTGTTTATCCATACATTTTGAAATGCACCCATATTATTTGTATAGGATTGTTTTATGCGAGATTTGTGAGATTATAGATGAAGCAATTGACATATACTAACTCTTCACTAATAATCACTAATCTTCATGTAATCATAGAGGACATTGAATTTGTTTATGTAAATGCTCGTATAGCAAATTTTGAGAGCACGTACACACACAATATATGAACGAATATTATCTCCGCCAAGAAGACCACCAGACAAATCAAGAGCATGTAACATATCATATAGAATACGACAACCACGTTTCCTGTCAAAGAAATGGCTCTGATACTATCATATATTCCCATTCTTTTGACAATTTCGTCCCCAAAATGAGAGCGGGACCACTTTCTCCAATACACAATCTGTCTAGTCAATCCACTCGAATCCAATGATCGAAATCTTTTTTGGGCGTGGTAGGATGGCCATGGAACATATCTGGGTATGAGTCCAAGTTGAGCGCTAAATATCTCGTCCCTGCTTCGTGTGACAGGCTTCCAAACGCTCATCGTAAACTCTCCGATAATTCCATCAATTGTGTCTACTGGCGCGACCAAAGCAGACTCGCAATCAGTTATTCTGTCTAGAAAGTATTGTATTCCATCCATTCTGCGTAACTCGACCATGCTCTTTGGGAGGTGTATTCGCCTGGAAAGATACCGCGCTATGACGCTATCCAATCCGCCCATTTTACCACGCTGTTCGAAATATGGGACATAGTATGCCGCTAGCAAATCATTGGTATCATTTCCATTCTCAGCTAGAGAGTGACTCGTATTACCTCCCAAGAGAAGCGAAAGCAGGTTTTTCGTCATATCCAAGGCGGATAACTCTGGTAGAAATGATTCCAGAAGGTTGGGTGAGTAAATCGTTACATTGCTGTCGATCAGCTTTGTGAATTCATCAATTGGCTCGTGTGGAATTGGTTTCACCAAATTCGTAATATTTTCACCTCGGTAGCCCGTGCTAAGGACTATGCTCATAAGAAGCCATATCGGGACAAACATTGTAAGCGAAGCCGTCATTGCATCTGTTTTACATCCCAATCCCGCAATATTCGTATCCTGTTCCATTAGAATTCGGAGGGGAAACATGACGCAATCACGAAACTTGAGCTTCTTTGACAGTGGATGTGGTCCACCCGCTACGATCTTAATTACCACAGTGGTTGCAAGGTAGATGCCTGCCAATGCAATCCAAACCCATGGATCAAATACGGTGACTAGATCGGATATTGAGAGCCCACCAAGATCACCGACGGCACATGTCACGAACTGCATGGACGTCGATTCTCCGCTTCCATAGATTCCTCCTTCAGCGTAGGCAATTTCGAGATGACCATCAGATTCATCTGCTTCAAACGTACCATACCGGCCCGGTTCAATGCAGGTTGAGTTTCCATTGGTTACTTCAGTGACGAAAACGCATGCCGTACTTTGTGTATCCACTAGAGCAGATATCCAGCTTGAAACGTACATCATTCCTTCGTTACGTCGCATTGTCGTGAGAGGATTCACAGCTTCCATCCAGGTTATATGGTTTGCCAAGTTATCCAAGAAATGAATTTTGGTTTGCAAAATGGCATTGAAGGGATGCCACTCAATCTCTAGAACAATCTTGGTGTTGTCATTTGCAATCCAGGTTGGTTGATGGATACCTAGTCTGCACAAATCTGATGGCTTTGCATCCACAATATTTGCCCATTTTTTCACTGATTCGAGACGGAACTGGAAATCGGCTTGCATTATCAAGGCTTGATATAGGCCATGCTTGAACCATGTTACAGGTGGACCTGATTGCTGTCTCGGATCGTCGTCTTGCAATTGGCATGCATCAACATGTTTGTATATCATATCTTTGAAGGAATTCGGAGTCAGAGACTTTGCACTTGGGTCACTGAGGCCATCATTCCAGAGCTTCTTGTAGTTTGGTAGCGCCTCGAAAGTCCAAAATGTCGGACATAGGTTGATATGAATTTGAATGGAGCAGTGTAGTTGGTGAGGTGGTAAGTGAGGACGAAATTTAAACTCGGATTTATAGGCGTCGAGAATGAAGAGTTGGTCGTTGCAGCGTAATCCGCTATTCGGGAAGGCCCATATTGATGACGGTATCCATGTGTGTTTGGACCAAACGACGGGTACGTGTCTGAACCCCAATACAATATAGTCCGTGGTTGGCCGACTGCTGATTGATCTTGCAATTTCCCTTGTTGTAAGATTCTCCTGTAAATTGAAGTCGTACTCAATCAAGTGTACCAAACAGTTGCGGAAACCGATTGCAAAACTTTCCAAATCAGCAACTTGGTTTTGCTCGGTTAACACAAGTTCAGGTATAGAAAATAACAATGCAAAATATGCTGGAAATTCATTCCACACATTTAGAGTAACTACTTGCATTTTTTGGTCTGTTACATTGGTTTGGCGTTTGCTCAAATTTTGGCAAGGAATTAACTTTACGAAAATTTCTCCGTAGCAAAACTATAAACTTTTGAACAGCACAGCATTTAACTGAATAATGCGGAAGGAATAAAATCGATACTTGTCTCAACGCTGTGAAAAATATGTATACCCGCACAACCATTACATGTCCGCTCGGTTCAAAAATCGATAATCTCATCATGTAATTCTAACCGTAAGTACTTGGCGTAACATGTAAACTAATATTGGTATGTAATTTATGCGGGCTTGTATGGCCAACCTATAGTTCATATTACAAAGTTATTACGCCGACAAATTTTGCCAGCGTATTCCTGTGTCTACAGTAGGGCATTTTGAGTCAGCTCACATAATGTCGATTGGATGGAAATTAAAAGTCTCGCATTTTATGAAGAGATCATAGTTTTTCATGATTTTTTCCGGTAATTATTTAGTTCGCCCGTGTTCGCGCCAAGTTTTGGTATTTAGGTGATTTGACTTTGCTGACCAGAGGGAGTCAAATCAAAGTTGGTTTAATTCCAGGTAGTCCTTCGGAGGTCCAAATTTCAATTTTATCTGTGTTTTGTCCTGGCAACACTTCAAAGCTTTAAATGGAAGATGATAATTATGCAATGAAATTGACGCTTTCCTTATTGCTCAAATATCATTGCTCGAGATGTAGTGGTATTATTTCGGGCAAGCCATGCTCATGTTATGGTGTGACTATTAAAACATGACATGCACTACAACATTAGAAATATTAAAACTATGTTCATAATCAGTTTCCTGGCTTGTAGATGTAACTTGTGTGGTTACGTATGCCTCTACCTGTCGATGCATTTAAGCTTACGAAAGTTTTTTCAAAACTACCTCGTATCTTAAATGCATGGAAGGAAAGTGATATTAACAATTTTTAAAAATATTGTGTGATCATATTTTTATTTTTCCAAATTAAGCGTATTTTCAGACAACCATTTTTAAAAATGTCTATATAAAAATTATCTCCCATTATCGCGTTCAGCAGGCCACAATTGACGATTCCTTAACTAATGTTACAGTACGATGACAAATTATACATCTTGGAAAGATCATAAAAGATTATAGCTAATATACAAACGATATTGCTGATTATACCATATTAAAAATAAGCTGAACTTAAAATCTTTCACATCGTATAGCTTACACTTATTTATGTATCAATTCCACAGAGACCTTGGAATTTAATATTGCAAGGAGATTATTGGATCTGATAATGCTTGTTAACATACGCTGTTTAAACTGATATAACGGCAAACATTTTTTACATCGACTATATATGAACGAATGCTATTGCATGTACGTTTGAAGAATCATCGAGATATAATCTTTAGAAGTAAGCGAATGGTTTCAAAATCGGTCAGTGTACGAAAACCTCTGGTTAATGAATTCATTAATCTTCCAACAGCGCCACGTGGGATGAATTCGCATATAAAAGTAGTTAAACCAATAGAAACGCTAATTCCCATTAAACCAAATATCGGCAGTAAGTCGCGATAGCCAATATTATCCTGGCGGTTAGATTGCATATTCTCAAACGATTGCCTATGAAACAAACTATGCGCCATTGTTGCATGTCGCTGCCACAAGCCGGTCAGTGCCGACTGTAAAATCCTAGAAAACGTTTCTGCCATCCAATAACGATTGACCGTATACATTTCCAAAAATGTGACTTTAAAATGTAATCGATCCGGTAATACGAAGCAGTTGGCACGATCTGCAATACCACAGGTTTTAACCGTATTGCGTTTAATATCTATCACGTCTTCGTTCGCGTTGGTGGAGTCCGATAGGAATGCTTTCTTTTGAACTAAATGGTGATCAAGATTGGTATATAAATACTGGTCGTCAGTTGTTTGATAAAAGCTACTATTCAAAATTGACATCAATCCCTTGATACGAAAGTCGTGGTAGAATCTCTCGTTCAAATACGCTATTGAATATATCCAAAGGATTTTGTAATTCGCCGCAAATAACTCTCGCAACGTTGAGAACGACTTGGGTTCGAATGGAACCGTCAAAACGCTTGTAATTCCATTGAAATACGCAGTGCAAGTTAGGAGGCCAAGGAATTGAAGAAATATTATCAACTGCTTGCACCTCCTACTTCTTGACAACGAATTGCCAATGAAAACCGCAATTACCTCTAACATTATTCTAGAATACGGCTCGGAAATTTCTTCCTTTAGCAACAAAACAAACATGACGATGAATGCTAAAGTTAATATCCACACCTTCGGTTCAAAGGAGGTAATCCACATTATGGTGCTAAAACATCCATCTTGGTTTCCGTGGAGTCCGTCCATTATGCAATAAATCACGACTTCTTCAATATTCCTTGAATGATAAAGTCCAGTGAAACTCCAGAATCTGTCCGAGTTATAAGCCGTGTATGATATTGGGCTCATCAGATACTGCCCACTGTAACTGTCATCAGCCTTGTTGATCTCCGCGACAACCGAGAGAAGGTTAACTGACATATTGTGTACCTCCGAGAGCAAAATTGTTGACATTATATCAGGAGTGCACAGTCGGAAATCGGTGGATTTAAAAAATAGCCGTCTACACGCGGCTCTGTCATTACCATAGTACTGTGGATGTAAATATACGTGTCTTGCCAAAAACACGAACGCGTCGACTTTTCTCAAGTTTGCAAATCTAAACATGGTTTTGTGCATAACCTGTGGGTCCATTAAGGATTGGATTTCTATGCTGTTCTGCGGATTGCAGTAACGGTTGCAAACTAGTCGAAATTTAACTTCACGATGACGAATTATTTGAGCAACTATTTTAATTGCCGGGAAATTTCTCTCTTCAGATGAGAACATTCCTTCAACATTGTTTCCAGCATTTTTATGAGAGCGATTCATTGAAACGAATATAAACAAGGAGGAGGGCTTTAGAGCAAGTTTCAGGAATGCAACGAATACTAGGATCGACGAACCGGACTGAAATGGCGATATGATCACGTGATGAGGCTGAGTAAACTTAAAAGCAAAATAGCTTCCGACGTCGTCGCTGTGATTCCTTAAATGCATAAACGGGATATTAGTTGGCACGAAGTTAAAATTACGATGGTCCAATGAGTGCAGTAATATTTCGAAATGTTTTTGTTGTGCCTCAATATGTATTGAAATATTTTTAATTACAAACTCGAAGTTATTAAGTTCACTTCCACAAATATAGTAGAGATGAATGAGCCACAAGGTAATGATATGTGGCAAGAGATCCATCTCGAAGATGTTTCCAATGAAGAGAAATGCAAAATGGTATACCTACGGTGAAAGCAACGCGTCAATTTTCGTTTAGTTTCATATTGTTCACACTAATACATTGTTCGTTTAAGCTCTAATCACTTGAAGCGATGCTAAACGTTTTGCATTGAAAGTATTAAAGTGTAAACTCAACGTACAATTGTTGGTTCCAATAAACATACACAAAATGACAAATGGATATACGTGTAAGGGTTGTACTTTTTCTAAATTGTTTAAACACTAACAAAGAGCTTTACAAACACATTTGTTGTTGTTGCCAGCACGTTTCATATATTTCTTCTCACATTGTATTTTAGAATATGCTCCATTCAATACAAACTCCGAAATTGTGTTCAAGAGAAAAACATTCCAGCACAAATTACCTATTTGTCAAGCTCTAGTATGAACATAATTCACGCAATATTGTAATAAATTTGGTAGTTAAAATAAGTCTCCAAATTCTCCGCGCACTCAAATGCTTCCTTCCGAGTAGATACAATGAGGCTATTGTTGTAGATTGTTTTGTTAAACGGTCAATGACTGGAATGGTCAACGCTTTGAATGAATGACCGGAAATATCCTTGAATGGGATGATGTTTTCTAATTTATAGTTGGCGTTATAAATGTGTACAACTATTCATAGCAATGGACAACACCTATTTCAATATAACTGTTCAGAGGGTGGGCTCCGTGTAAGCGTGACACAGAATTGCAATTTTACACGCGATTTGGTGTAAACAAAGTTGTGTCGCCCTTCTAAACTGATTTTGAAATGTTGTCAATACCACTTCACCATTGTTATCAATTTCTGAATGCATTATGCTTACGACAACAATGCTGAAAATTGTAAATAACTATAAGAAAATGCTCCTAACTGTAAAGCCACAAATTTGAAGGAGGTATTCTTAATTAGCGGTAAATAACTGACAAGGGAAATACCGGGAGTGAAGTTCGTAAATTCATATGTAAGACATTGTTTTATACTTAATCGAATTCGCTGATCACGAATATGATGTTCGTTTATTGTGAAAATTTAATTTTTGGTTATTTAAGTATACCTGTTTTCAAAACTTAGCAATACTATGTCGGTAAGGACTGCCTACAAATTTAGTCGGATTCAAAATCCACGGGCTCAATTTGGTATAAACGCATACATTTTCCCGGTGTTAGGAGACATCAGAAATTATTTCAAAAACTCCCCTGACATCATGAATTATTTCGTTCATGTAGATTGATAAAACTTGCAAAGTTCTAGACAATTCGGTAATTTCTTCTGATGAATACTTCCCTGACACGGGAAGTTCTTTCCATCTGAAAATACCAAAGTATCACTCAATTTGCACACTATTTCGGAAAATGTGGTAGATAAAAATAACTCACATTTTCATATGTTCAATACGGGTGATGCTAGATAGCACCATTACTACACATAATGTTGGTGCTATCGGGGTCCTCCTGAAGCTGATCCAATCGTTGTTGAATGCTATCAAAATGATTTCGTATCCTGGTTGACTATATGCATTGTGGACTACTCAAGACTTGAGTGACATTCTGGAATGAGCCACTACAATACCAAACTGGGCGTGCAATGTACGTATAATTGCAATGGAGAATCCAAGTACAGAGTTTTGTATTGACTGATTTCCTGAGTACTTAATTTTTACATGGAAGCCACGAATGTGACAACAATAGTCGTGTTCGTCAAATGAAGTACACATTTTGCCATATCCTGTCAGTCTGAAATCAAATCAATAAAGTTGAATACTTGTAGCCAAACAAATATGATATTGGTAATCACTTTGAACAAAGAATAACGTTGAACCAACATATGTATAATTGGCAGTTGGTGATTTCTGATTAGGAAATATTAAATATTTTTATTCAAACGGCACCTGTGGGATTCTTGACGTAATTAACGGCAAAATAATGTCAAGGCTACCATAAACTTCTGTATGATGAACTGGAACTAACTCATCGTGTTGAAATATCAAAAAATAATTTGTCATGTCAATCATGCTTGATTAATATTAATTGCACCCTTTACCCCTTAACATTGGCATGCATTTGTTGATTCAATATTCATTTGTGTCCAGCCATGTTCACCCATGATAGTTTCTACTGATTTCCCTGTCTAATTGTAAGAATTAAACAGGAACACATGTATCTTAAACCGAGGAGCACCAATAGTAATACCCGTAAATATGTCGAACGTGTTTTTTCTGTAATTAGTAAAAACACTTATTGTTGAATCCATAATGTTGGCGTTGGAAAACTTTGAAGTCCCTAATAAAATCATTTGTGGCTGGAAAATTAGTTCCTATTGCTTCTTATAAATGTCAAGCGCGTTGAGTGTTGCCTACAAACGGCGATAATGAATGCTTCAATATGTCAGTTGCCAATGTGTAATATAAAACTCAGTGTAGTTAAAACCGCAATCTTAGTTTGCTAAAACATGCAACTAAGAACACATTACTAAAATAAGGATGCACTTTGTTACTATTACGTCAATTCGGTTTCACTCTATCAAACTGCGCGAAATCCAATAATATTTTTGTAATCTTATATATAAAAGAAGAGTCTACCTGGGTAGCTGATTCTGTGGCACCGTTTTCTTGGTAGCTACCTACTGAAGTAGGGTTTGTGGCAACGTGGCAATTTAGTATGTAGTGTGGCAACGTGGCAATTTAGTATGTAGTGTGGCAACGTGGCAATTTAGTATGTAGTGTGGCAACGTGGCAATTTAGTATGTAATTTAGTAACATGGCAATTTAGTATGTAAAATTGTGACAACGTGGTGATATAGCATGTAAAACCTTTACAGACTAAATCGGCACGTTGACACAAAAGCTACTTCAGCGGAGCAATTCCACACGAAATCTTCGACCTTCGACTTGGTTCAGTTTCGACCCCTGCTCATAGACTTGCAATTTTCGTTGCTTTTTATGTGTACCCATACCATCCTATCCGTCTTACCATTTCGCTCTATTTTTATCATTTCTCACCTTCCTTAAAATTGCCATTTTGCCACAAGAGCTACTTAAGTGAAGTAATTGTACAGGGTATCATTGATTTGGTTCAGTTTAGAGTACCACGACTTGAACTTTAAATCTTTCGTGGAGTGGGAGAAAACGTCGTCAGAGTATGTGTGGGAATCAAAGGTTCAGAGGGTTTTAGGCTTATTAATGCACTGGAAGAGGGCCGGTTCCCCCAGCGCTAATAGGATCACAACATATGTGACTGTGTGGATGGTAATTTGTATGTGTGGTGTGACAGTATGAGTGGCAAATATGGGTCACATCAATCAGCCAGATAGATTCTTCGCTTACATATGTAAAAGGAGATTATGGATTCCTGCACTTACAAGGGAATGTTGTGAGGTGAAGGAAGCGTGCAGACAAATGAAGATATACGTTTTGTTCATTTTTTCTGCTGATTCTGAATATCCAAACATTCTTCTGCGGAAATGCATTTTGAGTATCCTACGGGCAACTTTAAAGTGTAAAATAACGGGTACTTTTCGCGAAACGCTGCCGTTTTTAATGCAAAACAGGAATCAACAATGTACCCTTTAACGTTGAAAATATAAGTTTTTTAAGTCTTCCTATCAATTTTAAACATCTACTAGGTAAATATTTTGTTTCGGTCCACATTTACATCGAATGCCATTTACGTACTTGAGAATGTAGAACATGTAAGTATTCATAGCATAAAATGTACTAACTTCCTACTTGTTAGTAAAATATATATTTGCATTTGAATTTTATATACCGTTTGAGTATACTATGTTGCTTGCAACAGAAGCACAAGTTAAATGAATGAATATACGATATTCCGTGTTAAAAATTGGCATCGGTCAATATCTTTAAGATTACTAGCACTGCTGCTTGGACAGATTTGGATGGACAATGTCATGCACGTAAGACAATGTCATATGGCGTATACCAGAGATGTAAAAAAGTATTTCAAGTACATAATAACCGTTAATGTTTTAGCATAAAATAATATAAAACAATGTTATAATGTAATTAAATACGGACCGTATATACATTGTTATAATTATAAATATGTAACTCATTGCATGTGCAACATTCTCAAGCACGTAAATGGCATTGGATGTAACTGTGAACCAAAACAAAATATTTACCTAGTGTATGTTTAAAATTGATAGGAAAACTTACAGAAACATATATCTTCAAGGTTAAATGGTACAGTGTTGATTCCTGTTTTACATTGAAAACAGCAGTATTTCCCCGAAAAGTACCCGTTCTTTTACACTTTAAAGTTGTCCGTAGGATACTCAAAATGCATTTCCACAGAAGAATGTTTGGAGATTCAGAATCAGCAGAAAAAAATCAACAAAACGTATATCTTCATTTGTCTTCACGCTTCCTTCACCTCACAACATTCCCTTGTTAGTGCAGGAACTGGCCCGCTTCTAGTGTTTTCATGTTTAAAACCGGCATAAGTAGTCACTGGTTGAGAGAACTTCTAATTTCTTACGACGTAGCATTAAGTGTACTTTCAAAAATCGATTTCGTGACATAACGCTAGAACGATTTCTTCACGAGTGTTTAAAAGCTACTGGATCATTATATATTACATTTATTACGGATTTCAGTTACAGCCCGAATAACATATAAAATGTGGAAAAAGACTGGACGAAAGTCCGAATATCATTTAGAAAAGCAGTCCAAATGTAACTGAGAATATGTTTGTTTTTTAATTCTTCTAATCCTTTAGCTCTACTGCATTTGGTACCATTTTACAGAAAACTATAATAAAGCCCTGCACAAACTCTGTAGAAACCTTTAATCCTGGAATATTTACCAGCCAGTTATTGAAGTTTTAAGCTTTTTGCAATATTACACCACGAATGATTCAGTGTCATTTATTAAAGCGCACCAGTGAGTTTTGTATGCACATGTTTTTAAACTATCGCAGTATTCAAAATACATTTACCACAACTGTCACTAGATTTCTAAACGTGCAAGAGAATATATTTCAATTAATAATCAACCACCCAATGCGGTAAATTAATAATATCTTACAAATATTTTCCAACTGGCCTCATCTTGCCCCAAAGAATATCAAAAAATAAAGATGATATCTATAAATTCGCTGGATTTGTTCGCATTCATCATCTTTTCTAACTTCCGATCGACAACACAATCCCGGGTACCCGGCGACAACAAAGCACACGGCACCAATTATGCCATCGTACCGTTGGAACAATTTTCCGGGAAACTAACTAGTGATAACAGTTTTGTCTTGGAACGCTATTCAAGCATTTTCGATGCGTTCCCGCCTTCAAATCCAATTCGATCCATGCAGTTTAATATTTCGTCGATTCTTCAAGTATTCGAGCATTCACATTGTCACGTGACCGTAGACAACTTTTATAACGTTGACATATGGGAATCATTCACGCCCTCTTTGAAAAGGACACCCCGATTAGCATTTCTCGAAAACAAGGACATTCAGTACGGGCCATACAAATATGGACCACTTTGGATGCCATTCGGTTACAACAAACTTGTAAACGTGAGCGTCGATGCCGAGAATAGGAAACGCATTAATTGCCATCTATCTAGATATTTGTCGGGATTAACTGCCATAAACGATTATATTTGGGAAGATTTGTTCTGTCTAAAAATTAAATTTTTTGACTACGCTGCCAAAACAAGACCATGGAACTGCCAAGTATTGATAACAATTGAAACACCACCGCTCTTGTGGAAAGCAAATTCATATCCGCCTGTTTTTCAGTATGACGTGGACAAAGAAATCAGGGGAAAGTATTTGCAACCGGAGCCGCCTATGTTTCCAAAAGTACATATCTTTGTAACTCGTCAACAACATTCGCCAATCACAGACAGTGTCCGAAATATAATCCAATTCATGTTTGAATCTCAATTGGAAGATAGTGGATACAGTCCAGTTCCAGATTCCAATGTTCAAACGCAATTCTTCTTGGCAACATTTTCAAAGTTGGATACAACAAATATAGTTAACATCAGCAGAATATCGACCTATATGGAAAACGTTTATTCTGATACGGTTTCCCTGAAATTAAAAGCAGTTGATCATATGTCTGCTAGTGTGTTCTTAAATAATCCACAAGACGGGGAACACGCTTATTGGATTATCCAATTACAAAATCCATTCACAACACCCGCATATGCCATGAAAATTTTCGACTTTTTAGGAATCCTAAAAAAATGCGACCGTCGTATCATTCAACACGTGGGGCAAATAAACGACAAGTCGAACCCCATATCTTCAACGTCCAACGATATTTTCTCAAGCGCAGTAGCATCTATGCTCCAGGATATTTTATCAAATTCTACAATTATTTTTGGAGTATATCACAGAACGTATTGTCATTGTGGGAAATCTGTTAATAACTCTCCATTATCGAAATTGCAACATCAATATACGCTGAGACTACATCTTATCAACCAGAGTGTTGCCAATACATTGCGTCTTTCGTACCAGGAGTATTTGAACAGCTTTGCATTTGTCAGTTGCGGCAGCCACCGCGGATATACTGCATACGGAATACACGAGCTGCTAAGGATTTACGACTTTAGTATTTGGTTGGGCATTTTAATCGTCTCTGTTGTCGTTGCAATTATCCATCGTCAAATGTCACCCATTTCCTCACACATCTATCACTTGGTATCAACCGTCAAAGTATGGTTGGAGCAGGGGGATCCGTTTGACTCAAACCTACGCCGAAACAGATACACAAGATATACAGTCATATCCGTATTATTGGTTGGAATTGTAGTCAGTAACGGATTCAAAAACAGTAACGTTTACAACATGATATCACCTAGGTATTTACAACCTTACACGCAATTTGACGAATTGGTTGAGGACGGTTTTACTATTTATATAAGACCGGGATATGTTTATTTTTGGCGCCTTGGATGGAAGTTTAAATCACTTGACGCATTTCTCAATTGGACTGAGACGCTATATATTCGCAACGACTCTCACCATGTTTATGATCACAGAACGCTATTTTCCGCCGTTTCGGAAATGCAACATTGGTCTAGATTTATTAGGACGCTGGGATTTAGTGATAAGTCAGTGTTAATAAATCACACATTTCTTCATCCCGGTAGTGCCAGCGTATTCAAACACATATTCCAAACCGGCACAGAGAAATGGATTGGTTTCAAGAGCAATGATTTTTTCTCGCGAAAGTATGAAATCGATGAGATGCTTTTAAAGCCACACGAAACAATTTTGTGGAATCATGTTGAGCAGTGTAACAAGAGCGCTCTGTTGCTTCCAACGTACATGGCAAACGAATTTGCTTTAAGATTGTATCGGGGTCATCCAACATTTAAAATAAATGTGGGTAAAGAATCATATGCAAATTTTTCCGTCGGCTTTCACATGTCCGGATCAGTCCATCCAAAAATAATCAAGAGAATTCAAGGGCTCCAATATTCTGGAATTTGGGAGTGGTGGTCGGAGTTTATTCGAGTTAGAGCAGATTTTATCCCAGATCTAAGGGATAATACTTTACAAGCACCGAGTGTGCGGGGAAATGTTTCAACAATATTCATAGTTCTCCTTTCTGGAATTATTTTTGCTATCAGCGCTTTTATTGTTGAAATCGTTGTTTATTGATTCCCGTATCTTCCCGTCACGTAAACAGTCTGATTATCCACGTGTTAAGCCTATCCGGTTCTTTGAACCTTTACTGTAGTAATCCGAACCCATACTATATTTGATGTACAATTGTATCTGGATTTAAACGTATTTTGCACCCAGATGCACTTTCCTGCAGGCAGTTCAACCTTTGGGGAACGTGTATTATTGTCTATCTAATATCAACATAACCATTTTTCACTTTTCTCATGTTCAATTTTCAAGAATGGCCATTAATGTCTGAACACCATGATTCTGATGTTTTGTTCAATTTGGCAACAGCCATATATCTATTAAGCATATCAACCTAATTCATTATGCCGTCAGGTGGTTCATATTTTAGCACGTCAATTTATTTGTAACTGTATTTCAGCATGATGTAAATGTAATGTAATTTTATGGACAATATTTACATCCTCAGATGTGTAGAAAATAAAGCATCTATTAATCCCGTGCTTGTAAATGGACATTCATTCCATCTGCATACCCAAGAGATTTTATGGGAATTCCTGTCAACCCAACTGTCCACTCGGTTCAGGTAAGTTAGGAACAATGGTTGTAAGAGAGTCAATACGTAATACAGCTTATTGTGCCATTGTGAAATAAAATGAAATAAAATGTGAAATAAAGTGTAAGTAAGTAGATATAAGTAAACATGCGACCAACATTTTAACCGGTTTTTCTTTCAAGTTGGATTTTTCCTTACGGCCATGTAATTCATCATCCATTTTCAGTTAAGTTTTCTTATACATGTCTCATTATGTCATTTCCGTCACTAATTGGGAATTAGTAATTGCATTTGAATGGTGATGTTGAATGTTTCAAGTAGGATGCTACTTGAATTAATTACAGATTCCAATTTACAGTTTTGTGGTTGCGAGATTGGTGGATTCGTATTCTTATGGCTACATTTCTCACTCTTGTGATAAAAAATCTACTTACACCCCGCCTGCGACATGATTATTGTGTACATGGTCTTACAAGTGTATCCATTTCCCTGCACTAAATTAATAAACTAGTAAGGTGTAAACCTTTATACATAACTACCGGAAGTCCGATGTATGCCCAATTAACAACCCAAATACACATTTGACCAATTTCAATATGCCTCGTACGCTCAAATTGAACCTCCCATTGGATTTACACAATAAAAAAATTTTCAGGTCGGAGACCACTCCCCCTTCCAGACGCCACCCAGGCGACAGGGGAGTGATTTGACCCATAAAGCTATGACAAAAATTGATCGTCTTGAACTCTTGTATCGATTTGTACAATAACATTTTTTGGCTATATGCTGACCCCCACCCCCTCAGACACGCCGACGTCTCTACTTCCGGTCATTGACGAGGTCCATGGCTGAAAATCAATAGGGTTCGTGCCCTTGGCCCAAGGTACCACCGTACCAAATTTGAGCCAAATTGGTCAACGTGGAGGGAAGTTAGAGTGTTCACGGACAGACAGACAGACAGACAGACAGACAGACAGACAGACAGACAAACAAATCAATCGCTATAACTACCTTTCCAGCATTTCATGCTTCCGGTAGTTAATAAATCAGGATTTCAATTTTATTCGGCATCATCATCGCAGCCATACTTATTAATTGGTTTGCAAAGATTTATTTAAATTCGGGAAATGGCAGAGCATGACTTTTGGCCATATTAAAGTTGGCTTAGGTACCATTTGTAACATTAATCGATATTCTTCCCTACTTACTTCACAAATAATTTAACAACATGCCAGAACATTTCAAAATGCACCTTGATGAAAGCAGACAATTTAGAAGAACGTAGTTCTGAAGATTTACAAAGCTAAACCCTGTATTGTAAAGTGTCACTGTCAAGACAAATATGAGAAAAGTTGGTTTCCTGGATCTTTTCAATCTTCCTTTTGACAAAACATTTAATTCATAATATGCCAACATATAATAGTGAAACATTTTATATTGAAAAGAATATTTTATGTGCCATGTAGCTTCTGTTTCATATTCATATTTTTTAAATTTCATATAAGCTCAATGAAAAAACGTTGAAACGATTACATAACTTGCTTCGCATGTTCAATTTAGGATGTACACCTGTGTGGCTCCAGCCTTATTTACACGTTTTGATTTCAATTCAAATATGTTGAGTGAAATGCTTTGCATCAAACACATTATTATTGTTAGCACGAAAGCATTTATTTTAAATAAAGGAAGAAGTTCTGGTGTTCCGATAAATCTTTAGAAATTCCATGTCGTCCGCAGCATTACAATTTGCCAACAATAGTCTTGTGTGGCGCCACAGCACATTTCAGTAATGCTGCAACCCGAAAACTTGAATTATTTGACCGATTTAAACAAATTCGATATGACATTTAAAGTTGTTAGTCATTCTCTTCAAGTATGTTTACATATTGACCCTTATTTACCTGCATTCATTGATGTAATTCGCAGTTTTATTGTTCATTTTACCGGTAGTAATAATATGTTACAGTTTTTGCATTGTCATGCACATATACACATAGCTGCCCGCTTTACACAATATATACGATGATGTCATCACATACATGTTCAAAAACTAAATTGTAGCTGCAAACTTGTAATCCGTTGTTATCAATCGGGTTAAGGATTCGGTTCATAACACTTTCTTTCACAAAACATGTGAAGTTATTTTATTCATTAACAAGTGAATGTAAGTAATATCTGGTAGCTCATGGATGGCTACTACTTTTACTGAAATATCTAAATATTGTGTTTCGTATTAAGGTCCATTTCCCAGAATGCAGTTTTCAAAAAGTAAAATTATTATTTGTATCCTGCACATCTGCAGCGCCACGTATTACCCGGAGTATAACGGTCTCGAATATTTCATAAATACCATGTTCTCCGACATTAAGATCCAAGATCACTTTTTCGAAATCACGTTTCACTTGTTGGAGGATCACAATTTCAACTTCTCGTACATTTCCACACGCTACATGTTTGTAACGAATCGCAGCAGTGACATCGGAAGCAATTTTTCATTTAGATATACGCAGCCTAGTCCACTAGTAATAGCACCGTTGGGACCAAATTCAACTCACCAAGTGTTTAGCTCGTTTCGCAAGCTGTCAATGAAACCGACTTCTTTGTTCGTGTTTGCTAAAACATTCCATACACGTGCAAACCAGGGAAACAGTCTGGATTTTCTGCTTTCCCAAGAACAGAGAAATGTTCCGGCAATTAAAATTATTATTGAGTTTTGTAAATCGCAGAAAATTAAATACTACCTAATTTGCAACGGCTACTGCATTCGACAGAAAAGATTTGGCATTAAAGAACTACTACAACCAACTGTATTTCACAAACGAATGTTCAGACTAGCCAAGTTGAGAACTGTCGACGCATTCGTATATGCAGCAAGACGTGAGTACTTTTACAACAGGTATTACGGTAATGACAGAGCTGCATGTACACGATTGCTGTTCAAGTCCACCGACTTCCGATTATGTACACCGGAAATGATGACAACATTTGTTTTGTCGACGGTGCACAACATGACATTAAATATTCTCTCTCTGGTAACCGAGATTAATAAGGCCGATCGCGGGTCACAAGGTCAGTACCTGATTAACCCTGTATCGTATACGTTCTACAATTCCAAGAAATACTGGAGCTTTTCCGGACTTTACCACTCAAGGAATGTTCCGGAGGTTGTCATTTACTGCATTGATGTCGACACAGGAAAACATTATCACAATGCCATGCTTTGGCTCCGGTCTTTTCAACCAAATGTGTGGATATTGTCAGCGTCATTTATAGCAATGTTTGTATTGCTGCTAACGGAAGAAAATTCGCAAGCATATACAGCAACAACCCTGGACGTATTCGGGGTATTTGTCGGAAATTCGCTGCAGCTGAGCATAAGGTGCAAACAACTGTCAATACTTCTCAAATTCTTTGGCCTATTGATTTGTATCGGATACATGAATGGAATTACAAGCGTGCTGACAGTTCCATTTCAAGCAAAACCGTTCTCGACCTTGAAAGATCTCTTTGACGCAGATTATAAAATTCTTTGGATATATTCACGAGCATTCTTTGCGGAAAGGTATTATATTGATTTTAGCATGAAAGGACTTACTACCTATTTGAATAGCAGTTTCTACGAAACAACACGCGATCAGTATTTACCGAGGAATTTGGAAAACAATTTGATCAGAAAGAAGGTTCTACTTAAGGATTCAACCAATATTCATGAGAATTTGTTTGCAATTAGGGGCATCATAAAAAATGTACTAGGCCTGAACAATATTGACTGCCTCGTATTACCGGACTCGTTGCATTTCAAGGTTACGTTTTTGGAGATGTACACAGTTAATCGGCATTGGATGAAGCAAACGTTTTCAAGAATTTTGGAGTCAGGACTAACGGATTTTTGGAATCGTCATGTAACATTCTCTAGCAGTCTATTTAATAAGCAGGCGAGTCGTAACTCAAATTGTAAGCACCACGAGGACCAAATCAGCTTTAGGTATTTGCTGCCTATATGTTACTCCGTATGCATTACATTTTCTGTCGCTGTTACAATTTTTCTATACGAAAGTGCAACGAATATACATGTCCTCAAAGTCATTGACTTTCTAATATGTTTATTGCAAGTTATTAAACAATATTTTTTATTAACAAAAATTTCCCGCTTTTACAATAAACGAAAGTGAAATTATACGTGATAACTCACTCACTTGCTTCAACTTTGGAAACGGTCTTAACACCAATCTCATTATCAATCAATCTAAATCATGAATCTAAATATACTTTCCCATGAACAGAGCTTACCTCATAACAAATAACCCATTTATAATGCCTACGTTGAGTGTTCAACGTTGTGCCGAAACAAGAAACATATACACAAACTTTATTCGTTTCGTGGAATTTTATACACAATGGACCATAATTGAAAAATGTGGTCAATATTATCCAGCATAAACTATATCCAACAAACGAGATACAAAACAGCGAGAGAGTATGTTGTTGTTGAAATTGTTTCGATTCACACGATTCCAGGAAGCCATCTCATTGTCTATTGTATTTTTGCATTAGAAGCGTGTCAACCAATCAAAATGTGGCACGTTTTACGCTTTTCTCGTCGCTGCTATAGCTTGTTCTGTGTTACTGGTTTACTTTCCTTTTATCAAATGTGCTTCAAGTACTCGTCGGAGATATAAATATTTTTAGCAAAAGGATATTTGCAACAAAATCTGTATCTGGTTGTTGTGGTCAGTGTCAACGAGTGAATTTCGGAATATTATCTACTACAAAATGTGGAGATTTTCAAAACCCAACATTGCAGCTACTTCCAGGCGCACCGGTACTCCAGCTAGCCTTGGTGCTCCGATTCACCATAACCCCAGTGGCCAGCAAATATCTGCTCATGTCCGGCAAAGTCCTGTTGCTGGCAGCAGTGTGACCACAGGAAATATGGGATCCGTCCGTCCAAATCTGCCAACTTCCGCTTCATCATCCGTGGATATTTTACAAGTGCTGGAATCAAATCTGGACAACATCAATGATCGAACGCAAGTTCCTCGTTCTTCGTCTGCTGCTGCATTCAGAGGATTGCGATCCGAAATCGACGAGAATTCCTTCAGCGCCAAATATGTGGAGAAATTGGAAGGAAACTATTTGAATCACTACGCATCTGTGATGCGCCCAAAGGGCGTTCTCATTACACCCTCAAAATATTTGCTTGCGCTGTTTGAGCGTATGGAAATGGAAATCAGTTGGGAAATCTTTAATTTCACAACAGTTGAAAATGAACTGCAATTTAGAGCAGAGTTATACGTTGGAATGTTTTGTGGACTCGGTCATGCTGGCACCCTGGAATTTGCAAAGGAAATTGCTGCTGCTCATGTTCTGGAACGAATTACGTCATCTGTTGGTGTTGTCCAAAATACGGACTATGCATTGTTCCCAGGATGTCGCCACACAAAAATACTACCCAAGTTGAGAAAGCTGAGCATTGATCACAAGATTGGAGACGTTCAGATGACTTACCACGACACGTTCCAAAACGGTGAAGACAATTCGAAGTCGGGCTTACGTTGGGAGTGTCGGTGCATTGTTGGAAACAATCATGCATGCGGTAAGACTCGGGTAATTTACCCGCGCAAATATTTGTAAACGGACAAATTTAAGTGCTATTTACCGTCTGATTTTCAGCTTGGTCTGACAGCAAGCTTTACGGTGGATACAAGGCTGCCAAGGACATGTACACGTACATGGCGCTGCTGCACGGAGGACCTGCACTTGTTATGGACTATTTTGCTATTGGACCGGACTGCCCCATGCTACGGGATATCCACCCTTCCCTAATGCTCAATCGACCTAGCACCGGTGTAAGAAAAATATCATAGTAATTTAAACCAGCTTACTTGCAATCTGTACTATTTTAAAAAATTTCATAGAAACTAGAATGGATGATGAGGAACAATGTTCCCAGTACCAAACTGGATTTCATTTTAACTGATGAGGAAATGTGGGAGGCTTACATGACGTCCAAAAGGAGCGTCAACGTACATATTGAGGCTGGAACAGCAACTTTTGCAGCTTTGGAGGGAAGGAAAATTGATGAGTTCCGAGCCAAGTTGAAGGAGGCGGTACAATGGTTTCAGGAGACTGCTGGAGGAACGGCATTGCAACGAAACGTAGAGGAAGCTGCAGAGGTTGTAGGTGATACTGCCAGTGGGAGTGCGGCTGGTGGGGAAGATACGGAAGTTGAGGAGAGTTTGGAGGTGAGTAATGCGAATTATTATGGGGTTGAGGAGAATGAAGTCTTCCACGATGCTCTTGATGAGATGGATAGCATGTAAATGATCAGATTGAGAAGAAACATGGGTCGGGACTAACGTTTACTTTAAAATACACACTTTAAGTAATAATACAATATTGGAAATTATAAATAATAGAAACATTCTAACATCTTACGAAAATAATTTGAAATTGTTTAAATAATGGATTTGGGCGAACAGGATTGTGGGGTGGTGTCACATTGCATTGGGTTCTGGTATACCTTCAAAAAATGATTTATGGAGATACATTTATAAATTAGTGTTTGTAATCAACTTCTCAGTCTGAAGCAAAAACATATTTCTTTCCAAATTTATTAAATTTATTTATGCCAATTTATGTCGGGGGATTTTGTTTATCCAATAAATTTCACTAGTAATAATATGGTTAAACATACTTTAAAACGCGCAACAAGCAATAATAATTCACATGACACGGTCCATACGCACCACATGCTCTGCTCCGTCACTGAAAACGTTTGTTAATCATTATTGCTATTATATCACCATAAAGAATCATATTCATCACGAGCAAATTTTCGTGTCATCATCATTTACAGTGCATAATTAACTGCCCAGAGTTGAAACGAGTTTATCCATGTTTGCAGAGTTAACTTTTGGAAATATCATATCTAATACGGCTCTCATAATTCTAGTATATTTCAAGTAACATATAATTTTACAAACCTGTTTTCTACCAGATCGTGTTCCAAATGCGTCATTGCATGTTTCGTAAAATAACAAATTCATTTTTAATGTGACATATATCTACGATCCGTGCAACTGCAAAGATCTCAATAATCTTAACAACAAACTGATTTAAAAATTAACTAATTATGCAGATAATTATATGCCGCATCATCAACAGTGTATGTCCAAACTGAACAAGTTGAACGACAGATTGATGTTTTTGTTGTGATCCAGCATAATCATAAGCAATATTGCCGTGGCAATATTTCTGTTCACTGAACCAGGGGATACAATTTCTGTTGCACCACTCATCCCTAAAAATATCTACCATTTCCATTGAAATATGTGCGTTCGGCTATTCACGCGTATCTAGCAACTCATCTCTACATTGTCGGAACTGTACTTGGTTCCATCTGCATATCATATTCTTTATACGTGACCTTACTCTACACAAAGGAATTAAGCTTGGGTCACAACCGTAACACGTACACGTTTTGTAGGTACAATCCATTGCTTACGGCAGAATCCTGGAAATCTGAGACGGACATATCGAGAGTTTCATGTGCTGCATGCGAATTTCATCTCCCTAATTCGGCAATACCTTCTGTTCTGTAATGGCGCTTGCATGATGGTTGTAATTTCCATCAATTGTGCTCTAATTCGATATTCGTCCGTCCTGCCTAATTTGGCGCTCATGTTCCTAGTAGTTGACGATATGATTGGAAATGGGATCTGGGGAACCATTTTGGTGCTGGGAAATACTGCATTTACGCGGCATCAAGTTGTTGAGTAGTTGGAAGAGGCATTGCTGGGGTTCCAGATGTGAGCGGATGCTCATGAACCGATTTCGACTGTCCTGTAAACCGATTTTGTATGCATATGGCATCGCATTTGTCGTTAGGAAGGGAACGATGCCGATTTTCTACGGGGACGTTACAAGAGGTACTGTGAGAGCACTTTTGACAACGAATAAGTTACTGTGAGCCAGCAAACAGAATCATGATTTCAAAATGTCAATATATTATATTCCAATCAATTAAAATCACATGCACGAATTACAATTACTCATGTTATCTACTAATAACGTCAAGTCATACATCAATGTGATTCTTTTAGAGCAATTGCGATAGGAACCGGCGTGCATATTTTTATTGGTCGAAATAAATTGAGAAATATTACGACACAATTTTGTTATTTTATGATATATGTACTTAATATTTTAATAGAAAATAATTATGTCAGTACATTTTCTAGAATTTTGTAATGCTCCACTTGGCGATTTTGATGATGTTCTCGTGTAGCAGAGGAAAGAAAATACGATACAATAATTAAAATTGGAACCCGCATATGTTGAGGTACCAATGTTGACGTGCGGTTTAAAGCATTTTCTCTCTGTGACGAAATTACTTCTGACTGCAAACTATGTATTTACATTGATCCAAGCAAATGTCAAACAGTTTATTGACAAGACGAGTAATTGTAAATTTAAGTATTGCCAAACTAAAGCGAAAATAAATTGCAGTACAATTTCTGGATCTTGGAATGCTACTGTTTTAGTACTTAAATCCCATGTGTACGTTAAAATTTTCATGTCAAAATGTTTGGCATGAACTATAACATTATAAATAATAAATTGTATTTGTATTCGATCTCGTGGCTGGCGGGCACAATTTACGTATAACTGTTTGCCGCGTCAAGTCTAGGTATTCAATCTTAAGAAAGTTAATACAAAACTACGTGGTGCTAAGTGTCTCGTATCTATGGGAAAAGGTAATAATAGCATAGTGTTAAAATATTATCTCATATTGTCATCGTTACCAACTATAGATAACCTCTCATCAACTTGTTTGACAATGTTAATGTGAATATGTTCTAATGGTTATCTCCCTCCTGCCAATAATTTCCGATCTCATTACTTTTTAAATGTTTAACTAAAAGCACTTCATTTTTCTGTATCGTAGTAGTGACTTAATAGTTTATTTTTGAAAAGTATTGCTAATATATATGTAGAATAAATAATTGAAAGCAAGGTAGGCAAAACTGCCGCAAAGCCGAAGCGGTTGTGCATTAATTTTTTGGTGAATAACCGCTGGTTGGCTTTACATTTGTTTCATCTTCATCATTAGATTATCATCAGCACAAAACATTTCCTCTTGACTAGCAATATATACTACTCAGATAGTAACGAAACACAGGATTTCGTTTACTTATACAAATACACGAACCGCAAATTTTGATAGCAAGTACACAGACAATAAATGAATGAATAATATCTCCACCAGAAAAGCTACCAGGGAAATCAACAGTAGACAACCAAGCATGTAGAAAACTACGACCACGTTTCCTGCCATCGAAATGGCTCTGACGCTCGTTTGTGTAGCCATCCTTTTCATAATGTCATCGTCAAAATGTGAATGTGACCACTTTCTCCAGTTCACAATCTTCTCGGTCAATCCGCTTGAATCCAAAGATCTAAATCTCCGTTGGACATAGTAGGATGGCCAAGGTACAGAGGTTGGTATGAGTCCAACTTGGGCTCTCAATATTTCGTCTCTGCTTCTTGTGACAGGCTTCAAAACGCTCATCCTCGTAAACTCTCCAATGATTCCGTCAATTACGTCAACGGGCGCAACAAGTGCCGAGTCACAGTTAGTTAGTTTCTGCAGAAAGTATTCTACTCCAGTCATTCTAATAAGCTCGTCCATATTCTTCGGAAGGCGTACTCGTCTAGAAAGGTCCCAGGCTTTTAATGCGTCATATCCATAGTCCATATTGTCCTTCAGTTTCAAGTATGGGACGAACAGCCGCTTCAGCGAGTCTCCAAAACCTCTTTCACTGCCGGCTTGAGAGTAAGTGCTATTTGCAGCCAAGAAGCGAGATCCCAGTTTGGTTAACGTGTCTAAATAGACCCATTCAAATTGAGAGGAGTCTTTCCTGTTTGGTGAGTAAATCGTTAGGCTGCTCTTTATCAATTTGGAGAAGTCATCAATAGGCTCATGTGAAATTGGTTTCACCAGATTTGTAATATTTTCGCCGCGGTATCCAGTGCTAAGGACTATGCTCATGAGAAGCCATACCGGAACAAACATTGTGAGTGATGTAGTCATTGCATCTGTTTTACAGCTCAATCCGGCAATATTTGTGTCCTGTTCCATCAGAATCCGAAGCGGAAACATGACGCAGTCCCGAAACTTGAGCTTCTTGGATTTCGGATGTGGTCCAGTTGCCACCACCTTTATTATCACAGTGGTTGCCAAATAGATGCCAGCCAATGTAATCCATACCCATGGATCAAAGACAGTGATCAAATCTGATATTGAGAGACCACCAATACCACCGACTGCACATGTTATGAATTGCATGGATGTCGATTCTCCGCTTCCGTAGATTCCGCCTTCATCATAAGCAATGTGGATGTTGATATGGGGATACAGGACGTGGATCCAACTGATCTCTTCAGGTTCGACGCAGGTACTATTTTCTCTAGTTAGTTCCGACACAAAAATACATGCCGTACTTTGTAAATCCACTAGATGCGATATCCAGCTTGTAGAGTACCTGCCTTTCTTATTCCGTTTTGGAATGAGAGGATTGACGTTCTCAATCCATGTTAGTTGCTTTACGGTTAGCAGGTAACTGCGATATAAGTTTTCCAAGTCGCCGGAAGGTGTTTCTCCAAAATCCCAGCCGAAACCGTCGATTTGTGTGAGTATGATTTGCCTTCCCAAATAACCCAAGAAGTAAAATTGTGTTGACAATACGTTATAGAAAATATTTACGGTACGGCGTTCAAGAATGTTCAAAACAAACTTGATGTTGTCATTGGCGATCCAGGTTGGTTGATGTATGCTTAGTCTGCACATATCGTCAGGTCTTGCATCCACATATTTGCTCCAAACTTTCAGGGATTCTGGATCATTTGCTTGCGTTAACAAGACTTGATACAAGCCATGCTTGAACCAGGATACAGGTGGCTTTTTGCTCATCAAATCGCCTTTCCTTTTGCATGTATCGCCAGACCTGTAGATCAAATCTTTGAAGGATTTCGGAGCGAGTTGGCTGTCATGGTCTAGTGCCCAAAAAGTCCAAGATGTTGGACATAGGATGATATGAGCTTGTACGGAGCAGTGAAGTTGATGAGGCGGTAAGTGAGGTCGAAATTTAAATTCTGATTCATCGGCGTCGAGCGCGAAGTATCTGTTGTTACAACGTAGAGTCCCATTTGCTAGCGCCCACCTTGATGACGGTATCCATTTGTGCTTGGACCAAACGACAGGCATGTCTCTGATACCCAAGAAAATATAGTCCTTGAATGGCTTGCTGTTTGCTGAGCTGAGTTCTCCATTCAAATTGAACTCGTACTGAATCAAGTGTACCAAACAATTTCGGAAACGATAGGCAAAATTTTGCAAATCAATAATTTGAGATTGTTCGATTTGGGCAAGTTGAGACTCAGAAAAACACAGTACAAAAAATAGTAGAAGCCGGGTGCCCATATTTTTGAATATTTTTTTGTTTAGTACTGTTATGAAAAAGTGCGAATTTGATTAAATTGCTGGCGGGAATTTTCCTAAGCTAAAGTTCCATACCGGAAAAGAAAAAAAACTTAAAACCTACAGTATTTCTTTGAATAATGTCTAGAATAATTGCAAAGATAATCTCTAGCTGTCTGAACGTTGGGACATGTACGAATGCACACTCAGCCCATACATGTCCGCTCGGCAAAATCGATAATCTCCAGACGTAACCGTCCGATCTCCACATAAGCACTTAGCCTGGATTGGTATTAGCACCAGCACGTAATCTGCACGGTTGTGTATCTACCCAACACTCGTTCAAAATGCTTATTACATGGAAAGCGGCTTGCTCGACTCTACCTGTTTCAAAAGAGAAAATATTTGTAATTTCGACCATTACACCACTTTGTGGGTTGCAAGTCTATTAACGTATAACGGACCTCCTATTTTACCAAGCACAGGCGTTGACTACTTTTTGAAAAAAACGTATTTATCAAATTCCCATTCCAATGGATTTTTTGTGTTAAAAATAATTCAATTTGTATACCAGAATTGCTGTTCTGATCCTAGAGTGTCTGCGGGTTAAAACTTTAAATTTTATCTTAGCTGTTCTCCAAACTGTGAAAAGAAGATATTAGTTATGTGCTGAAATTGATGCTCTCCACACTGAACAAACGTGATTGCTGAAGATCATACTCTATTAGTATGGATTACCCGTGCAAGTATCAAGATTTTTGTATTAAAATATGTTGCATGAACTACAACATTAGAAATATTAAATATGTTCATGTTCGATTTTCTTGTTGTATGATGTAAATTATATGATAATGTATTACTCCTCTCGTCTAGGTATTTAAGCTTACGAAAGATGTTACAAAACTACCTGATGGTGTGTGTTACATATGGACGGAAGAAAAAGAAAATTTTGTCTAATTTTAAAATCTTATACTCTCGCATTATCAGTTTTACCAGGTTCAATCATATTCTCTGATGATCCTGTTTGAATCCTCATAATCAAATACAGATTGCCGATTTCATTAAATATTATGCTGGCACCCAAATTTTTAATTTGTTTTGTAAGCTGAAATGATTTCAGATACGAAAATTTTCGGTTACAAATATAGTCACAACGATTTTGTTTATTCTTGCATTTCTCTAAGATTGGAATTATATTTACTGCATCGTCATCTCCAAGTCAAAAGGTAACGTAAAATGACATACGCCTAGTCACCAATCTTTGAATGTCATATTTCAACTGTTATCAACAAGGTGGCCCAATCCAAATTTTTCGTATTTGCAAGGGCTTTAAGTCGTTTGTTCAATTCATTGTAATTTCCACCAAAATGGTTTGCATTCTCCAAACCAAACAATCAGTACATGTGCATAATGTAATTTACTTACCTTATGAAGAGTCGGACAAATAAAATGTGATTAAATTGCCATTGATGCTTGTTAGCCCAGCAATGCTGATCCTGTGTACATTTAAAATGTCTGCAGCACAGAAAGTGTGCACCTCAAATCAGTTTATTTTGGTAATAAAAAATTATTTTCACAAAAAGAAAGTAAGGATGCAATTGTCGCAGCATACATGATTTACAGAAACAAAAATGCTTTTGTGCTATGAAATAATATTGAGACGATATACCTTGCACGCATATAATCTCATTTTTACCTGTTACTTTTCCACTCTTACCTGCTGTACTTAAATAGAATACAAGGACAATGTTGTGGACCGGAGCAACTGTATCTGTGCACGTACACATGCTATAAATACAACGAAAGCAGTCATAAAAATTGCTTACTGTTGGAGTGGGGATTATTACCATAATATGCCTCTGTTAGTGAGGACTTCTTTGTTTTACGTATTTACACATGTACAATAGCAACCGGGACATATCACCGTTGGTACTTTAAGGCAGAACTTGGTGGTGCAATATACATACAAAATCATTTTAGGTACTTTTCTGTACCTTCTTCATGCCAAATATAACATTCCATTCTGCTATATTTTCTGATGCAACGCATTTGTGTCTTCCTTGAGTGTGATTTCTTCTCAACTGATTTAGTTAAGCTTGATGCATTGCTATCCTTTCAGGGGACTGCCGAGAAATATTCATTTTCCTGCTGCACAAACTGAATAATCTCCCACGATCTTGTTTCTCAGCTCTGTTGTGAGATATGTTCAAACTTTGTAATTTTCAATCTGATCATTCGGAGAAAAACGCGAGTTTTATTTCGTCAGATTCAATTTACAGTTCTTTCAATCGTACAATTTAGTCTTGGATTTGCCATTATCTTGAAATAAGCAATAATTCAGAAGGGAAGGGAATTAATTTAGGAAAGCTTCGCAAAGCAAAGGATTATTAGCTCATGTTTCTGTGTATTACAATAACTTACTTCAGTATGGGTCTGGTATTACTTCGGACTTAACAAGTCGTCCAGCGTCAAGCCAGCTGACATCGTAGTATGTTTAATTGATTCATGCCGAGGAGAAATTAAACAATAAGCCAAGTTGAAGAATGCATGGACAAAACAAACTTAGCCAACAGGGACGCGGATTTATGGAAAGCAGAAAAATGGGGTAAGTTAAGAGACCGCAAACACACTTGTGCTCTGACACTAAACGCTTCATTGCAAACGATATTAAATTGTCAATCTACACGTTATACATTCGAATAAAATTACTTCCACATTTTCCGGTAAATAGATCCACGTGTCTCTTTTGTGACAAAGTTCTCCGCTCCGGTCATCTCGTTATTCACATCCGCCAACACATCCAGGAAAAGCCCGCGTTCTGCCGTTTCTGTCCCAAAGAAGTCGGCACAAACTACGAGAGGACTTCCCACGAGCGCACTCACACGGGCAAATTGCCCTTTTCCTGTGAAATTTGTCAAAAGCGCTTTAGTCACAAGCACACTCTTCTAACACATAAACGGGTTCACTCGGATATCAAAGAGTTCCAATGTAGTTTATGCGAGAAAGCCTTCAAATCAAAGAGGTATTTGTATGACCACATCCGGATTCACCACACAAAAGAGAACAATTTCAAATGCCCCTTTTGTCCATCGACATTCAGTATGTTGTGCAAACTCAGTCGCCATTTGAAGTACCATATCAATGAAAAATTACACATATGTGAAATATGCGGGAAATGTTTCGTCGAAAAGTATACTCTGAAGGGCCACCTTCTCACCCACGGACCACAAAATAAAAAGTTTCCATGTCACATGTGTTCAAAAAAGTTTGTTCAAAAGAAATATTTGAAGAAACATGTAAAGTTCGTTCATTCCGAAGGGAAGCAATATAAATGCGAACTGTGTGAGAGGCATTTTTCGAGGTCGGATAATCTCCAGAGACATTATCTTAGGCACACAAAAGAACAGTTTTTCAAGTGCGTATTTTGCCCTCGCCAGTTTCAGTTCCGGACCAATTTATACCTTCACATCCGCACCCACACTCTGGAGAGACCATGGAATTGTTCTGCGTGTGGTCACGCATTTGGCACGCTGGGTACTCTTAATAAGCACAGGAAATGTCTTCACATGAATGCGAGTCGGAAATAAAGTGGCCTTATTGGTTCACAAAAAAATACTCCAGATTCTCCGGTATTTCAAATGTGTGAAATATGTTTCGATTAAGACCTTCTGAAGACACATACATACATGTAATTCTAATTTAATATTCTCTACTAAATGTATTTAGCTTTTGCCATCGTGTGCACTTTTAAATTTATTTACCGAGGTTAATTTTGTGCCGTGTATAATATTATAGACTAATTTTGTTTTGTAAATAAAAATTATCATCGAAATCTACTCCTGCTGGTTTGCAGCGTTACGTGCTTATTCAGTTCATACTTCTTCGTAATTACTAAGTTGCAAAACAGGTCGTCAATGACGCCAAAATCTCGTTAAAATAGGAAGCTCCTACAAGCACGCCATGTTCTAAATTACAACCCCTACATAGACTACAAAATCAATTACATTTGTTTCGGAGTTGTTTCATTTTTTGCTTCTCGGTCGGTTGTTGGTGAACCAGCAATTTAAATGTTCGACTTGATTGAATTTAAGTAGTTTTCAAACTGTTGTTTAGAATTATAATCCTGCGCCGTTGTAAATATATTTTGCTAATATAAGTCCACGTCCTATTTCCAACAAAACTGTTTACTTTCCCACCCATACGTTTACAGAAGTATTACGAAGTCTTAAGAAGAAGGAAAACATGTACGCAAAGTATGCTTTTTTTAAATTTGAAAATTCTTGAGCCAAGTGGTGAGCAATGTTCACGGTTCTGCAATCATTATCAAGCATCCATTTTTGGCTCTGACGGCTCTCGCCGGTTGATAATTGTCATGCCTAAATATAATTTAATCTCAAATCAATATTTCGTAATTATCAATCCAGAACATATAATGTCTCATCAGCATTGTCATGTATTCGATGTATACCTCATGAGGAAATATTCGTCTCAGTGTTTACTTCTCGGTAAGCAATTTCATTTTATGCAGTTTAATAGCTGGCCAAGATTGGATTCCCCAGAGGTAACAGTAATTGCAATTGAATGATGAAATTCATTTCCCGTATGAAAAGTCAGGCAGATAAAATGCTTAAAAATTGATATTTTTGCTTTTTAGCTCAGCTATGCTAGACTTGTGTCTATTTTAAAATACTTATTTCTTCGAATTGGAACTCTATAAGTCAAATAGCAAGTTATCATGGTATTAAAAAATAATTGTCACATCAAATTAAAAAAAATAAAGCAATTATGGTAGCATACCTTGCCGACAATTAAGAAACTGATTTCTTCATTTGTGATATTATCAAGAGAATATACTTTGTAAATGTATATTGGTACATTTAAAGCGCAACCAAAGTGGCCATAAGTAATTTTACCTGTTACTTTTCAATTCTCACCTGTTGCCCTAAAATAGACTCAGGGGACAATGCTGAAAACGTAAGAACGGTGCACGTATACAAAAAGTAAATATTTACAATGAAACCAATACTAACCATCGTATATTGCTAACCTAGGATTACCAAAATATTCTGTTGTTAGCGAGGAGTTATTTATTCTACTCAAACGTGTGTATTAGCGGCGAAATAAGCAGGTCAAATAACCGTAGATATTTAAAGTCAGAACTGTGTGGTGTGATTTGCTGACGAAAAACAATTTAGGTACGTAGGCTTTTCGTAAAGTCGTGCATCAACTTTATATAGCTCCCATTCCGAAACGGCGTGACATATTGAATCCATTTTTGGTGGGTAGTTGCCCTGGACCCTCACCAACTGTTTCCCCATATCCTCTGGTTGCTAGCACACTCTATAGAGAAATGCCGGGCATTAACGTCGAAGCTTTAAAATTGGCCATTTCTAACTTTTTTCAACATAACTTTTGAAAAATGGCTGTAAACTGAATGGGTCCAAATGTAGCGATGGTTTCTTTATCTATTCCTCGTAACGATGAATCTGTCTTTGATATCCTGTCACAATTTTTCACCTATTGTAGATCACATTCCATTAGGCGAAGCGTGATATTTTGCTAGTTTGCTTGCACTTGAGATTTTCTTCCGCGACAGCGATCACCTCCGTAATACGCCTACTATGGTCAAACAATAACTCCAAATTGAATTCCAAGTTTCCCATGGCTGCCATGACACTTTTATCCAACATTTGTAATGTTGTGCGTATCAAGAATCGGATGTTTGTATCCACAACAGTCTATACTTTAGATACATCTACTTTGTAAGTTGCATATTAAGGTTATCTGGAGGACGGCTTGTTTCCAGTGACTTGTCGGCACTTCAGCACCGCTGACTCCACAGAATATTTCCTGATGGATTTGACAATGGATCCGCACCGGATTTGGCTGGAGGGATTTAAATTAAACTGGCAGAAATACTCTTCAAGGATTGTAAGTGAGTCATCGCACGAATACCTTGGACGCAGAAAATCCTGATGGAAGACACTAGAAACATTAACTCTGGATAGAGTGATGGTGAGCAAGCTGAGCTCACACATCATCATCATCGTCATAATCATAATCAAGCAAAGCATGTAGGTATTACAGGAACAATTCTGGAAAGCACCTCAATTAAGACAATGATTAATACAAAGAGACTACGTCACCCAAGCCAAACAACTCAAATACGATATTTAAGGCAGAGATAAGAACTGAGACGATTTATTGTAATGGTTAGCACGACAGACCGGATATCTGTTAGAGTGAGCTATATGCGTGGTTCGATTCCCACATTCGCCTCTTTTTTAATCTCTGATCTTAAAGATCATCACTGGTGTCGGGCGCCGAGGTTTCTTTCTTCGTACCTCTCCGCATAACAAAAGCAAGCGAGTAGCCCAAAGTAAATCAAAGTTTTCAAGTGCATTCAGTGTCGCCTCCTAACAAAATCTATATCAAAGTACTACGTCAAATATAATTAGTGACAGAGACACATAAGTAAGTAATAATTAATTCGCGTCGAAGGGGGCAGTAGTGATGGTGAGCAAGCAGAGCTCACACATCATCATCATCGTCATAATCATAATCAAGCAAAGCATGTAGGTATTACAGGAACAATTCTGGAAAGCATCTCAATTAAGACAATGATTAATACAAAGAGACTACGTCACCCAAGCCAAACAACTCAAATACGATATTTAAGGCAGAGATAAGAACTGAGACGATTTAGTGTAATGGTTAGCACGACAGACCGGATATCTGTTAGAGTGAGCTATATGCGTGGTTCGATTCCCACATTCGCCTCTTTTTTAATCTCTGATCTTAAACATCATAACTATAGCAATTGCCTACAAGCGCGACTAACACATCGTTCGAAAGCCCATCGTTTTAGCTATGAAAGCATATGTTGATCTTCTAAATAGGATGCGTCGTAAATCAAAGTCGTAAATCAATTTGATAAAGTCTTATCAAAGTTGATGCATTACTTTACGAAAAGCCTTCGTACATATCCGTATATTCTTCAAGACCAAGCATCCGATAGCATTCCATTCATCTACATTTTTCATGAACTGCATTTGTATTTTCATTCAGTGTTTATTTATTCTCAATAGATTTGGTCCGACTTGAAACATTGTTGTCCATTCAGTGGCACTGATGAGAAATTTTAATCTTTTTCCTGCTGCGCAAACTGAATAAATTCTCACAAGCTTGCTCCTCAGCTCTGACTTAAATGTGTTGACAATTTGTAATTTTCTATATAATTATTTAGAATTATACGCCAGTTTGATTTCGTCAGAATCATTGCCCAGTTTATCCATTAGCACAATAGTTTATTATTACTTTGAAATAGGCAAGAATTCAGAAAGGAGAGGAAGTAATTTGTAAAAGTTTCCAACAATATGCGTTTAGCAGAAAATGTGGTATGTACATTTAACTAATTTAGTTCAGAATCAGAATGTATCTCCATGCGAGTCTGATTTTACGTTGGAAATCGTATTGAATCTTATACTTACGTATGATGGTAAATTAAAAGATGAAAGTTATTTCAAATTCCAGAGGGTTTACCAGTATTTTGAAACTGCAGAAATATACAACACCAGAGCACCACGCCAACATACCGTATATCTGCGCATAATGCAAACAAAATTAGTTTGCGATATCCTCATATGTTTAAACATAACGTTGAATGATTCAATGTAAGGCGTGCAAAAAGTGTGACGGAATACTTTGGCAAATTATACAAGAGGTAAAATTGACTCTGCTTCATTTTCATGTTTTCTACTGCATTTCATATAAGTACGCATCAAGCAACGCATGATCCAAATGCAGTTGTTAATAAATGGATTTATCGGCATCATGCGTCTTGGCAATTACTTATAATGGAATGTAGATATTAATGGCGAATGTGAAGCGTCCTCATATTTTGAATTGAGTTTAATCTGGATATAAAGGCAAGCACTGGTCATAAAATATTCTTCGGTATTGTTTCATAATAATTTCCAATCTGTAAATTTAATCATCATATAATTTCGAATATTAAATTGAAATGACTGTACCCACTGCAATTTACCTTTCACGTTCTGCTGCCTCCATTCGTACGATGCATGAACTACCGTAAGATTGGTATATCTGATCGATAACTATATGGTATCTATATTGCATTTCCTTTGGATAAAAATGCTACGGATAAAGCATGACATATCTTCCATATTACAGTAAGGAATTAAGTCAACTATTTTAGAGAACAGAGTGCATGCATATCGTTCCCATGAAGCAAGACGGCAAGCCCAAAACTCATTTTAAACTTGGAGCTGAGAAAACCAGAAAATGAGAAACTTCAGGAGTTTTCAAGTACATACAACAGGGTACATACATATTTGCAGTTAATACGCATTTCATATGCACATGAATTCACCAAATGAACGATACGTTTTTACTTATTATCTTCATCGAAATAAATGGTCAGTATGCTCCGGAATGAAATCAGAATAGTTGTAATACAGTTGCACAAGTTTATTTTAAGGTCGAAATTCAACTCACATTCATATTTAGCTACAAACATGCGGCATGTGCTACACATTTCAAGCTACAATTGTATTTGTATGGACAAACGGTGCACTACTATAATCAATATTTTATTTCAACTTCTGCCACTACAACAAAGTTCTCGGCGCAAAATTTTAAAGCCATTTCTTAAACTAAGAATTTCTATCAAGCCAGTTACAATGGTAAGCTATATGTACATTATTTGTTTATATGAAAGCACGTACCGCAAATTTCGAGAGCACATAAACACACAATACATGAACAAATATTATCTCCGCTAAGTAAGCTACAAGGGAAATTAAAAGCAAGCAACCAAGTATGTAGAATACTACAACCACGTTTCCTGTCATTGTAATTGGTCTGATACTTGCAGCTATGCTCATACCTTTCGCGATATCATTCCCAAAATGCGAGTTTGACCACTTTCTCCATTTCACTATTTGCCTGCCCAATCCACCCGAATCCAGCCATCGAAATCTCCGTTCAGCGTAAGAGGATGGCCATGGCACATGCCTGGGTATGAGTCCAAGTTCAGCCCTCAGTATTTCGTCCTTGCTTCTAGTGAAAGGCTTCCAAAATCTCATCGAAAATCCGCCGATTTTTGCATTAATTGCATCAGCGGACGCGACAAATGCCGCGTCGCAGTTCCTCATCCTCGACAAAAAGTCCCGCTCTCCATCAATTTGATTCATATCGCCGTCCTTCTTTGGCAGGTTAACCCGCCCTGAAAGCTCTCGTGCAATGTATGCTTCATATCCTTGATGCATTCCAGCGATCATAAGCGAGACTTTCGTATGATATGGTGAGTAAATCCCAATGTTGGTGTTTATCAGCTTGTGGAATTCATCAATTAACTCCGGCGAAATTGGACTTACCAGCCGGATAATGTTTTCGCCTCGATAGCCAGTGCTTATTACAATGCTCATGAGAAGCCATATTGGTACAAACATTGTGAGCGACGCCGTCATCGCGTCTGTTTTGCAGCTCAGTCCTGCGATATTTGTGTCCTGTTCCATCAGAATCCGAAGCGGAAACATGATGCAATCCCGAAACTTCAACTTCTTTGATTTGGGATGTGGTCCAGTTGCAATAACCTTTATGACCACACTGGTTACCAAGTAAGCGAAGCCCAACGTAATCCAAACCCAGGGGTGAAAGACGGTGATCAGATCCGAAATAGATAGGCCAGGAAGTCCAGCGGTAGCACATGTCATAAATTTCAACGACGTGAACTCCCCGCCAGCGTAGATTCCTCCATCAGAGTAAGCAATTACGGGATGATTATCGGATTCATCTGATGCGAACATAATGTATGGGCCTTGTCCGATGCAGGTTGAGTTGCCGCTATTTATTTGAGCAACGAAGGTACATGCTCTACTTTGACTGTGCACGAGAGAGGATATCCAACTGCTTGTGAAGAGCCATGGGTTTGGCCTGAAATGTTCCACATCGTCAACCCAAGTTAGCTGGTTAGCGTACTCTTGTTGGTATTTGAAGTAAATTTTCTCCAAGTCGGCAGAATGTGTTGACCTAAAATTCCAGTCGGCGTCATCTATTACAATAGGTGTGACCGACATTTCTGAGATACCCAAGAAGTGAAATTTATTCTCCAAATAAGAATAGAATGGATGCCTCACAATCTCCACAACAAATTTGATGTTGTCGTTTGCTATCCAGGTAGGTTGATGGATCGTTAATTTACACATTTCTGCTGGCTTCGCATCCACAACTTTTGCCCAAGTTGCTGAAGATTTTAGATGATCGTTGTATGTTACCAGGGCCTGATACAGGCCATGCTTGAACCATGACACAGATAGTAGTCCTCTGGAATTGGTTCCCCGTTGACATGAATCACCTAATCTGTATATCATATCTTTGAAACTATATGGAGCCAGTATGCGTTGATTTGAGGACCTGTCGTCTTTTTCCCAAAATTTCTTTTTTGGCGGCGGTCGGATGACCCAAGGTGTTGGGCAGAGGATGATGTGGATTTGAACCGAGCAGTGAAGTTGGTGTGGCGGTAATCGCGGACGGAATTTAAATTCGGAATGGTATGGGTCGAGTTTAAATTCCATGTTATTGCACATTATTCCCCCGATGGCCGCTGATCTTCTTTTTACTGGTATCCATTTCTCTGTGGACCAAACGACCGGAACGACTGATCGCCAAAATAAAGAATATTCGGCGGTTTGCATACTGTATTGTGGTGTCCGGTCCCCATTCCAATTGAACTGGTACTCAACCAAGTGTATCAAACAGTTGCGAAAACTATACGCAATATTTTGCAAGTCAACAATATATGGTTCCTTGGATGAGGTAGGTTGAAATACTGCCAAATAAAAGAGAAAAAGAGATTGTTTCCACATATTCGGTACCAAATCTCCTACTTTTGCTGGGTTGATAATAGAAGTATATATTTGTCTACAATTCTACATGACATATTACATCATACAAATATTTTTTAAGTAATGCAGAAATTTTGAATATATAAAACCATGTAGCCAAGCACTGAGAGAAAATTCGCTGTTGTTATGTGACGGTTTGCACAAGAATGTATGCCCGATTTGACTTTGCATGACCACTGAACGTGAAAAAAAGTATAATTAATCGATAAGCTCGGCACGTAACGGAAGACGTAATTACTTGCCACCGCAAAGCATTATAAGGATTGTGATAAATTAAATGTCGGTATATGGTGGTGGATTTAATTGATGTGGTGAAGTATGGCTCATCCATATGAACTCAAACGACAAAGCTGTTGCGACGAAGAACATTTTGTTAGCAAGTATATATCCGTATTTTGGAAGGAATATTGGCATGTGTTTTCTTAGCAAATCGACTGGAATTTAAAAGTGTCATATTTTACAGAGCTCAGGCTGCTTATATTTTTACATGAGAATTTTTACTTTTGTCACGTTATGGCCTGATTTGATCACCCAGCGAATTGGTATTTTTTATTAGTTAGCAGGAATCCAAAAAAGGCTGAGCAGATGCTAATCCAACTTTCAGAGATCTAACTTTCTCCAGGTCCATATTTATTACATCCGGGCTGTCAAGGAAAGTGTGGAATAAAGGTCTTGGTTACTTTGCAGAACTGGATGATCTATGTATTTAATATACAATGATCTTGCTGTAGTAATAGGTTTATGTACATTACCATCTCGCGTGAACTACTACATTAGAAAAATTAATGGTTGTTCAAGTTCGATTTCCTGGCTAGCGAATGTAATTTATATGCTGGTATGTGGCAATGCTTTTCTAGGTATTCGTGCTTACGATAGTCCATACGAAAGCAGCATTACGTGCTTACTACTTTATGTGATTACGACTTAAAAAGCGCAAAGGAAGGAAATAGTAACCTGTATTTTCATATTTTGAAATAATAGCCTCTCATGCTGACAGTTTTACTAAATACAAACATATTTTCTGATGAACCGATTCAAATGTGACCATGTGAAAATAAGGTTTCTGTCGCCTTCAGGATGCCACGTTCATATATTCCTTGCCAGTGGTTCATTTCTTTTATGTTTAAAATCTTCTTGTTCTCTCATTTCAATGTGTACATTATTAACATTTGGAATTTTCGCCCAGAAAATTGCATACATACTTACCTGATAAATTTACATACCTTAATTCAGCCACTGGTAATAGTGCAGCAAGTGCGATGCTGATGGCAATTTGACCGCAAGGAACTTTGTAACAATATGTACGCTCAATATGCAGCAGATGCGAACATCCACTAAGAAACTAAACCTGCATAAATACATTTCTAAGCATGAATTTAGCCGCTGATGGCAAATCCCGTCTACCAGTTTAACAAACATGCCATCAACTACATTATTTGGTGCTACAAAGGTCGAATCGAATCTCCAAATCTTCTGAAGGAAGTAACCAGACATGAAACTTAAACGAAACCAGGTTGCTTGACTTGAAATCCATTCAAGGAATCCTTGAAAACAATCGATTCAAACTTGTTAGGTGAGAAAATCGAAATGCTACTCTATGCCAACTTTTCAAACGTGTCAATTAAGACGCTTTATTGTAGCAATCTGTTTACTTATGTTGTCGCCTGGCTACCTGAAGTGCCACTGAAATTACAGATGACCGCTGAACCACTAAAGGTGGCAATCCAAAATACATTTTGAAGTATATGAAGCTATAATAAAGCCGCGCTGAATTATCCACTAATTCAAATGATATTGCATTTGTTATTAGTAACAACTTATAAAGTAATTGAATCGACAATTAGCTTGACAGAAGAGGATAAGATATTGCATGGAGCAATGAATTCGATGTTTATGAAATTCCGGTCGAAATCTGAATTCAAATGTGTTCATATCTAACTTGAAGTTAACCCCGTTGTAATGAATTCCTCCGTTCCATTGACGATATTTGCGAGTATTCATTTACGAGAGGATATTATTACTTGAGTTCGGCAAAAGTAGCCTTCTTGAAAACATAATTGCATTCTTTCACCTGCTAATAAATGTTCACATCAGACCATTAAAATGAACATTGGCAGTCAACGACTGGATTTAAAATAAAATATTATCTACAAGGACTCTTACCTTGACCTTTCAAGAGAATGTTCACTATATGGTCGGCTTCAGTTCTTAGCATTTATTAAAATGAGTTCATGTGTTGATGAGAACTGAAGAAGTGGTGAAATAGCCATGATGTTTTCTTTTTAAATAGCAGCAGCCTTCGGCGTTAATTACTCTCTCGAATAATAATACAATGATTAGAAAATGAATAAGTCCCTGAAGGCGCTACTAAACATTAAATTAAGTTCATAAATATCGGTATGGCCCCACAGTCCCTACTCATCCATAAGTCAGGACGCCTCATTATTCGCGGAGTATTATAATCCAACTTATACGTTGGCGAAAATGAAATAGTGGTAAATTTTAATACCTGCAGAGCTTGTGCCATGATTCCGTACATGCAAAATTCTTATGCGCACGTCCTTTGTGAAATGCAGTTTAATGAGTGATATGTATCTCTATTGGCGAAATTAGATGCAGCTGTCATAATATTGAACAACCAAATACACACGTATATTCCTATTTGTTTTTGCTCCATCCAAACCATTTTCTTTCATGCACACATAAGTCTTCCTTATTGCGTCCAGAATGACAGTCACCGGAATAAGTAGAACAGAACACCGGATACATTTTTATCTTTACCACCAGCTTCCGCTGTATATTTTAGGAAACACCAAGATACTAACAGGCAAATATATAGATTCTGCAGAAGGCGGACATTTATGCGTATTAAATTATGAGTTACAATTACTTATATTCCCTTTCCATCAAAAGTCGGCATGTATGTATGCATTTTGGGACACAATGTTTATTTTCTTGCATCCTCTTCTTATCAACATCCTTTATTATAAATTCATTTCGGCTAATTATTTCAATCGCTCCTCAATATTGAGTTATCCTCAAGTTTGACCGGACGATGATATATTGTTATAACTGCCACCCATAAAGTTGGTGGAAGAATGGTATGCAGAGCCCACAGTTTGGGTCATGCCGACGAAAGTTATTCACCAAAATCGTTACGATACATCATACTCTATTGACTCTCTCTCGCAGTTCAACAGAATACAATTTTTTTCAGATTTCCATATTTCAAATAAACTAAGTGATTGTTTAAATGAATAAACTAACATGATGGCCTTTATGATTACCGTGGCCATTGCGTTGGGCTCAGTAAACATCGCAGCACAAAGCATATATCGTGCGTCGTATGGCGAAAATTGTAGCAGGGAGCTAAGTTGCGAGTCTCGGAATTTTCTAACTTGCCGAAATGGTGAGTGCGAGTGTCTGCTGGAAAACGCTATGGTGTTTGAAGAATCAAGAGGTTTGTGCGCAAGCCTCGCAGGTGAGAAATGTCAGCTAAACTGGACGGTGAAATTTCCTTGAGCGAAGAAGTTCCATGCATTTCAAATGCATTGTGCATGAACGGAACATGCGAATGTGTGTCCACCCATTTTGAAATTTCTAACGGTTCCTGTCAAATCAAAGGGGAGTATGGTGCTGAGTGTTTGCGTAGCGATATGTGCAACACCAATTCACATTTGATTTGTGGAGATGGGCAAATTTGCACCTGCGATGCTGATACCATGCCATGGAGAAACAAATGTTTGCTCCTTGTTGGACGGCGATGTAACACAAGTTTGGAGTGCATTGGAAATGCCAAATGCATTCTTATAAAGTTGGACTACGGCAATCATGAATTGGTCGTGCCAGTGTGTACTTGTGATGCGGAGTACTTCAGGAACGAAGTTGGAACTTGTACGTGGAAGCGACCACTCAACTCTAAGTGCACAGAAAACAGTCAATGTAAAGACTTCATTACACTAACTATTTCATTACATCCTCGAATATCGGAAATTCGCATGGAAAGTTTCCTAGTTTGTGCCAACGATTACTGTGTTTGTAATGAGAGTATATCTGTAAAAAAACACTTCGTTACACAGACTACTGTGGAAAACTTACTGGACAACCCTGTGAGCACCAAGATGAATGTGTTAACGGAGCAGAATGCTCTTCAACTTGTCAATGTTTTTCAAGCTTTTACTATGAAACCCTAAATCACACTTGTGAGCACAGGAAAGAGTATGATGAAAGTTGCAATGAAAGCACACCATGCGAAAAACAATTCTTGTGTGACAACGTCACAAAGACATGCATGTGTGAAGTTGGAAAAGTTTTTAATCCACTTTATAATGCTTGTGTACTAAGGGCTGAAAGCGTTTGTGTGCGTTCATCGTCCTCGTACAAGAGAACATGCGTTCCTAATTCACAGTGTATTCGGGATTATACTAATGGCAAATGGGCATGCACATGCAACAGCGGCTCAACGGAGGCCTCTATAAACGACGGATTCTGCTACGTCATGGAAAACCAAACTTGTAATGGCGACAAGTTGGCGTTCGACAGAACCAAAATCTGTTTACCTGGACTCAAATGCAGAGATAGAGTCTGTACTTGTCCTTACAAGGAACATCAAGTATTCCGTCATCTGGCAGGTCAATGTCTTAGCCTTATCGGAGGGCCATGTAATGCCGCGAATGATTGCCTAGACAAAAATTCCGAGTGCAAAAATGAAAATTTCGTCAAATCTTGCCAATGTAAACCAGGGTTTACCGAGTACAAACGGGAATGCGATATTGGGCATGGGGGAAAATGCGACTTGCGTAAATCCACTCCAAAGTGTGACCGCTCTGCTGTTTTGGAGTGCAATTCTCATGAAGTTTGTGATTGCACAGGTTTCCAGATCTATGATAATGTGACACTCATGTGCCGTGGTTTGGTCGGGGCAAAATGTACACCTTATTCTATTGCAACCGAGCAAGACATTGCTGGTAGCTTTTGCATTGACGGTGCAGTATGCAAAGCATTTAAAGGATTTGAGAAGGTTTTGGGAATTTGCACTTGTGAAGCCGGCTGGAAGCACACAGTTAATAGAACCTGCTCAAATTCCGCTCTTGTAACAACCACTGAAAGTACCGAAAGTACCACTGAGATTGCATTTTTCAGCACTGTGGGAACGGACGAGCTCCAATAGTTAGTGGAATATAAGCTAACGAAAATATTTCGAGTTTCCAAGGATATTGTGTCAAATTGGAAACATTCCATCATGTTAAGTAATTAAGTTTTCCATCTGCAATTTATGTAACGCATTTTTGCTCACATAAACACTACCTATTCCCATTAGTTGTTGGGTCACTCACGTGTGTCAATAAATCAACAACAAATACTTACTTTGAATCTGATTTGGAACTAAAACGGGCAATAACTAATTCGTACATATTCATAAAATTCTACTAAAGTACCACCGCATATATGCGCTCACACATTTCATTTAACCGGCTAAACATTCCCTCACTCATTTTCTCTTATTATAAACGGACGGAATTCTTCTGGAAAGTGTCTACTTTTGGTTCCCCAACTTTCCAAAATACCTATTATAGATATTGAAGCAACATGTCGGCTATTATATCCGCTCTTTTAACGTTGATGGTAATTTATACGTCTACATGTATGACACATATGTATGCACACACCATGATCACACGATACTAGTTCTTCAAATGCTCTTAGATTGTATTTAAATATAAATGCCTTGATACTATTACTATATTCTATAATCTAGTTAATTGGAGTTGAAATTTCAGTCCCAATTCCTGCCTGGAATAATGTACATAATAATATGCTGTCTATTTACATATATTCACATCAACTATGCAGATTCCAACTTGTACACTTGTACAAATAAAATGAAAAACAATAATTGCTAATGATCTAAATTGACATCGAAAAATGCAATTATTATTTCACACATGCTCATAATGCTCTCATGAATACAAGGTCTTCGTTTTGAACTTTCCCGGAGGATAAGATTCTCGTGACCAATTTTAGCTATACGAATAAAAAAGCCATAAAAACTAGATTAGCTTTTGTATAAGGCGTTGCCTAATATATCTGATCAATTCCTATATATCTCTTTTAATGGCATGTCGTAAGAGAAAATTATGACAGAAACAATACTCTATCGATCAGATAATATCTCTGTCTGAATTTGGACTTGTTTTACCGCTCGGTTATTGCGGGATTAAGTGTGCATTATACGGGATCACGTTTCAGTTATAAATCACAAAGCAAAGGCAATCATAAAAATGATCTGACCCATGTACAGATATGTATACATACCATTGACGAGTGGTCCAGTTGACTTGGCTTTATTTGTTATGTTGTTTTGTGCTCTTACTTTAATAAATTTCAAGTTGGATTCAAAGTATTACATCTTGGTGGATGCAGTTCCGTAAAACTCCGACTGATTTCCTTGGTTAAGATTTGGCCGAGACTTTTAGTCTCAACTTGAACTTCGCTCCGTGATATGAAATGTTACCACGGAAACGGCGAGAAATGTCAATACACTGTAGATGCGAGTTGGACTGGATTTCTAAATTGATATATAAGAAATAACCCATGTAACAAAAATAATTCATTCATTCATAATAATTCATGTAAAGTACATTTGAATGAGCGCTTAAAGTCTTTTGCTTCATAAGATGTAATGTTTACTGACCACTGTTCACGTATGAAAACTATTACATAAGATACTACTTGTAATTGCATATTATGTAGTAGTGACATATGAAAGAGCTGGAATCTGTGTGAAACATTATATTTGCTAAAGCACTGCCATGTATGCTCTTCTCTCTCTCTCTCTCTCTCTCTCTCTTTTTTCTCTCTGAAAAAATGCATGTAGCCATACATCGATAAGTGTTGGCTTGCTACCCAATATTATCTTTATATATACCATCAATCCTGCATTTTTTCCAGTTCCTATGAATTCGTTATCATGACTCCAGTTCAAACAATTTTATCTCCTGGTAGGGTGGCATATTCACCATCATATTTTGCTGCGTAGTTTTTACTTTCAGAATAAGATATTGGGGCATGTATGATAGTCGAAATGGACTCAGGATATATTATCAATGCGAACCAATTATTATATGACAGTGTGAAAATGATAAGCTGATAACATGTCAGAACTGTTATCTCATTCCAACTTGGCACAGTAGTAGTTTGCGCTAGCTTGAGTTCAATGCTCATATAACTTTGGTGAGTCGCAGTAAAAATATTCTGAAGTATACGTAACCAAATTGGTTCATTCAGTGCAATCGTTTCATAAAATATTCAACGTTTTACATTTCCACTCCGAAATCACTTACAAAGACAAAAATCCGCGATAGCGATAAATCACAGACAAAATGGAGCCGTGGCAGAAAGAACATATTCGTCGCAATGCTTTCAAACTGATTGACAATACAATTTGCAACGAAAGTTTACTTCTCCAATTGCAGTCCGATGGAATTCTGGGGAAGGCAGACATGGAATCGATTGTAAGTATAACCATGGTTTTATTAACTTACGAAGGAGATTACATGACGACATGTATACCTTACCGCATTTATTCAACAAATTAGGAATGCCACAGGAAAAATATGGACAGGACCAAGCTGCTGTTCGACATTGTTGAGACAAGAACCGGCGCATACGTCTCATTAATGAAATGTTTGGCAGCTTGCAATCAGACAGGATCATTTCATAATCTGATAGCGGAATATGCTCACCGAGTGCTTTCGAGCATTCAAATAAATTTTTGTGCTAACACAACTCCTCTATCAGAAATATTCACAACTTCCGAAATAATAAGTATTGAGAATAGGCTCAGAAGTTCTCTTCAGGCAGAAAAGTACCTCGCTGCATGTGTTAGTGCTGAATCCAAGGATGGTGCGGTTTGCCTCATAACAGAATCCATACCCAAGGCACTTACCTACTACATTCCAAGACGATTATCAAGGCGATGCCATCTGAATCCAGAAATGTTCAAATTTGATTGTTCAGATGTATACGTCTTCAAATGCATTGACCGTCAAAAATTGTCGAAAATCGTAAATGCTAGAATCACAACTTCCACGAAATTCATCCCTGAAGAGCCAAACGTGCGTGTCGTTCTGCTGGATCATGACGACGACTGGTACGATATTTTATCTCTCCTCAAGGTCCCTGTCCATCTGATAAAATATGAAGACCAAGAAAACGTTTTCATTGTGGAAGAGACGTCAGGAGGCTCAGTTGTCCTTCAAAATTTTTTAAGTCATCCGAAAGGAAACACGAATGATTCCCTAGTCTCAAATTCGATTAACGAAGACGATTTTATTGCAGAAGTGTTCAGTCGCGACTTGCCTGGTGTTTGCATTTGTGATTCGCCAGGGATGGGGAAGTCGGTCTTACTGGCCAGTATCGCGAGAAAAGTTTCAAAACAATACCCGGAGAGAATTGTGACATTCGTACAGTTGGCCCAGTTCAGCAAGTTTCTAAAACATAATGGTGCTAATGTTGTGGACCAAGACCCTGAGATTATAAAAAAGTTACTTGCGAGTTATATAGCTCCTTCTCCAATCGAGTCAGAAATATTACTGACTGTACTGAAAAATGAGAACATTCCAGTCGAAGCTTTCTTTGACGGTTTTGATGAAGTGGACAGAAAGCACGTTGCGGTTGTCAAGCACACACTAAAAATCATTACACATCATCTTCCCAACATCAGAGTTTACATCGCCTCCAGAAGCCATATGCGACATGAACTGGAAGAAATTCTTGGAGCAATTTCCTACGACATCCTTCCATTTTCTCGGATTAACCAAGTGCATTTCCTCACCAATTTTTGGAAAAAGGATCATTTCCAGCCATTCGATCAAACAAAGCTGGAAGAGTTTGCAAATTTTTGCGTCTTGAGCCATGAAAAAATATTCAAAATGAAGGGTGACCAATTCAGTGGAGTTCCACTTCAATGTCGACTTCTTGGAGAAGTGTATTCCAAACCGGCACATAGATACTCTCATCCAACTCGGAATATTCCGCTGGAGGAATCATGCAAAACTGAAAAGTGCATTTCGGAAATGTACATAAAATATTTTGATTTATGTTTCTCAAGAATTAACATTCGATTTGACATCACTAGCAAATCCGATTTTAATTTCACCACTGGTCTTGAGCCAGCAACACGGCTGATGGAGGCTGTCGTAGGAAATGGCGGCTGTATATTTGAAACTTGGGAGATAAAATTATTTCATATTCAGGCAGCCATGAGAAAAATATTTCCCGATCTAAAATTAAAACACACAATCAGTAATAACAGGTCAACTATTATTAGATATGACGATGTTAAATATTTTGCTAGTGGCTTATTAGAACAAGGAATCAGTGGAAACGAGAGATGCATTCACTTCGCTCATCAGACATTTGCTGAACACCTAATCGCTGATTTGTTTGCGTTGTCAATTTCCGAACCGAGGTTCGAGGAAATCACTAATTATTCCAGAAAGCAAGTCATTTCATTTTTGCTTGAGTCTGTGTTAGTGGTGAGGGAATCAAAAAACAACAGACTACCCGCAATGAAGCCTTACGAATCCGAATCCATCTTTGTACACCCGGAGGTTGTCTTCTTTCTAAACTATATACTAGGGAATTCATCAAACATTTTCCCCAGAAACACCAAAACTGACAATTTCTTCCCTGACATAAATCCACATTTGTGCTTCGATATATTGGAGGCTTGTGCTTTTCACAATTACGTCGGTATTTTGGAATTAGTGAAATGCTTTATACTCAATTCTCGTATTAGAAGCTCTTGGCTTAACCTAAATTCACGACTGTTCCAAAAAACATTTGAATACAGGATAGATGATATATTAAATACAGCAGCTTATAACTCAAGTATGTCGCTTCTTCAGACATTGTTTAGTCTCTTTGATGAGTGTTTTCAGTGCAACATTGCAAATATCTATACAATCCCAAACTATTATCTCCACTATTTTCGTACACCCTTGCACTACGCAATGGAAAGCGAGGATCTTGAAAAAGTACAATATATAATTGAAAGGATATCACCAACCAACAGAAATATTTTGTACTGGTTCATAGAGTCAACGAACAATATGCCGTTGGAGAAAGTGCGGCGTCGAATAGAAATTTGTAAACTTTTGCTTGGAAAGGACAAATGCATTCTGACTCAAGTGCTGCAGGACGGTATTGGTAAAAGGTTCTCAAGTCCTCTCGTTGTATTCTTAATACACGTAGAGTTTATCAAATTTTTTATTCGTCAAGGTGTAAATGTTTGTGCAACATATAACAGACAAACAGTGGTACATCTTGCAGCGAGCTACATGTCGTCGTCCGACTATTACGAACTTTGTCGCTTCCTTATCAGAGATTGCAATGCAGGAGACCTTTTTAGGCCGAACAAATCAGTTTGGAATTGTCCCATGAATCACATACTATTTTGGGGACTTTTTGTGGGCCCGAAAACTTTGCAAATGATTCTAGACATTCCGGGATTGCACTGTGATGACATAGATGAATACTATGGAGACAACGCATTCCTCGCGGCCGCTAGAGGAAAACAGAGCGTTGAAATTTTGAAAATGTTAGTGGACCACGGCGCAAATTATATGGGCATTAACAAATTTGATGAAAATGCACTTCATCTTGCAGTCAGGCCGGAACGTGATCCGTATTCTCCTAATATTGTTCGCTATCTTCTAACACTTGACATTGATTTGGATCAAAAGGACCATCAAGGACGGACACCTCTAGATGTTGCAGCAAAGACGTTAGAAACGCTAAGGCAAACAGGAAGAAGAACGGATATCTTGGGGCAAAGGATAATTGTTGACTTGGTACAAGCTGAAATGAGTTTAAGGGCGGCTCGGAAAGATATTGGCTCAGTAAAGCGACGCAGTGTATAAATATAAATGTGAAAATTATTATATTATCCATATTTCTATAATTTAAGAAAATGTGCTCCTCAATATATTTTTTAACAATTTTCAATCAACCTTATTATTTTTACACTTATCATAATGATAATATTGTATTATTTTATTATTATTGATAAATATTATTTTATTATGCTGATATTATTACATTATTATTGTATTATTGGTATTCAACTTTGGAGTTTAATTAATGTAAATAAATTGCAGTTTCTTCACTTGTATTCTCAAATACACATTTAAATTAATTATACGTGCGTGATGTACTTGGTGAGCAATGACTAATTAAATGCTACATTTAGGCATTTATGGATCAAGTTTCCGTAAATAAATCGCCTCAAATATGACGAAGTCAGAGTCGCAAGGAATCTATCGTCCTGGACAGTTTTTCGGACAGTGTTCTGAAATTTGCATGATAAATTGATGCATGTAAACTAGTCGCGTTAAACCGCGATGGAGAATACGTAGCTGAAACAATTCGTTTTGAAGTGACGCCTTCAAATGGCGCTCTAAAACGACACTTTCAAATGGCGTTCATGAATGGCGTTCATAAATGGCGTTCATAAATGGCGTTCATAAATGGCGTTCATAAATGGCGTTCATAAATGGCGTTCATAAATGGCGTTCATAAATGGCGTTCATGAATGGCGTTAATAAATGGCGTTAATAAATGGCGCTTTCAAATGGCGTTCATGAATGGCGTTCATAAATGGCGTTAATAAATGGCGCTTTCAAATGGCGTTCATGAATGGCGTTCATAAATGGCGTTCATAAATGGCGTTCATAAATGGCGTTCATAAATGGCGTTCATAAATGGCGTTCATAAATGGCGTTCATAAATGGCGTTCATGAATGGCGTTAATAAATGGCGTTAATAAATGGCGCTTTCAAATGGCGTTCATGAATGGCGTTCATAAATGGCGTTAATAAATGGCGCTTTCAAATGGCGTTCATGAATGGCGTTAATAAATGGCGTTAATAAATGGCGTTAATAAATGGCGCTTTCAAATGGCGTTCATAAATGGCGCTTTCAAATGGCGTTCATAAATGGCGTTCATAAATGGCGTTCATAAATAGCGTTCATAAATGGCGTTCATAAATGGCGTTCATAAATGGCGTTCATAAATGGCGTTCATGAATGGCGTTAATAAATGGCGTTAATAAATGGCGCTTTCAAATGGCGTTCATGAATGGCGTTCATAAATGGCGTTCATGAATGGCGCTCATAAATCGCGCTTTCAATTCATGTGACCTCTTTTTGACCTCTACAGGTGAACATAACGCGATTTGACCCATGGTTCCTGAAGAGAAAATGATCACCGTTCAATTCTCTATCAGAATCCACGAAGACAAAAATTTGCCATTTAAAAAGCACGTGACCTGTCTCTGACCCCTATTCCGATCCCTGTTGACCGATTGACCTGAAACTCTGGAGATGTCTTCCTTGTCACCTAAGGAACCTGTGTGCCCAGTTTCGACAAAATCCGTCAAGCCGTATCAGAGTTATAGCGCGAACGGACGGACAGACAGACGGACAAACAAACTAAAATTATAACTACGCTTCAACTTCGTTTCAGCTACGTAATAAATAGATGGGCATTCACAAGTATTTCTAATGCCTATTGTCATCGTCACGAGATCATTGCGGTTTATTAGAGTAACGGGACCACGCGTTTTTATATCGAGCACTACAAAAAGAACAACTAGTCGCGTTAAACCGCGATGGAAAATACGTAGCTGAAATGGAGCTTTCAAATGGCGTTCAAACATGACGCTTTCAAATGGCGTTTAAACATGACGCTTTTAAATGACATTCAAACATGACGCTTTCAAATGGCGTTTTAACAAGACGCTTTCAATGCATGTGACAATTGTTTGACCTCTACAGGCCAAAGTAACGCGATTTGACCCATGGTTCCTGAAGAGAAAATGATCACCGTTCATTTCTCTGTCAGAATTCACGAAGAAAAAAATTGCCATTTAAAAAGCATGTGACCTCTCTCTGACCCCTACTGCGACACCTGTCGGCCGATTGACCTGAAAATCAATACCGATCTTCCTTGTCACCTAAGGAACATGTATGCCAAGTTTCATCAAAATCCGTCAAGCCGTTTCAAAATTATGGCGCGAACGGACGGACAGACAGACAGACAGACAAACAAACTAAAATTATAACTACGCTTTCACTTCGTTTCAGCTACGTAATAATTCGTATTTGACAAAATCTTTGCGGATACCAAAGGGAATAATATGTTTTCAACTATGTTTCGTTTATAAATATTGCGACGGTAACATAAACACTATCCCTTCCTAATTTACGTTGTTCCTAAAAATCCGCCATACAGTTCCATTCACTGTAAAAATAAGTGACGCAACACTTAACTACCAAACAAACCGTCACATCTATTGACAATGAATCATCTATCATCAATCTTATAAGTTATGCCTGTGTTTTCCTATCAACAATTTGAGATATTAGGTTGACGAGAGCGATTGGCCATATGCTACCGAGCAACGAAAATAATTCACCTAAATTAATGTTCCAGTTACTGTTGATCACGTAAGTTTTCCCTGGCAGTGATGAAAATGGATATATTCGTTTTCCGTCCCGGAATACCCTGAAGATAAATGTAATACATCCGCCCTCTGTCGAATGGTAGTAATTATTTACACAAGTCAAGGATATTGTCGTATATAAAATCATTTAGTAAATCCATTAATGTATACAGTACGATTTTTTCTATTTTACATGGTGATTAAACTTGTCATTATACCTTACATAGAAAATCGAGTTCAACTACACAAGGGCATATAATTGGAGACTCTAATCCTGCTTTCAATATTAAACAACGCGTCGTAAACTCAACCTCTCCCGTTCCACAATATTGACCAGAAATTTCATTAAAAATAATCGGAGTACATTGCACAACAAATTGCTTCATTTAACTCTAATTGGCATTGACAGCTACAGCTCAAACCTTAATATCCACAGATTGTCTATTAAAACAATAGTTATCTCCAGCAAAAATAATAAAATTGCTTTTGCAAGCAGTATTAAAAATACAATTATTTTGTGAAATAAAAAAACAATCAATTACTGTTTTCAATGACAAGCATGACTTTTCAATAAAAACTATTTTTTGTTACATGGTTGGAATACTGTAATTTGTCGATTCAGAATTCTCAACCCTAGCGCCAGTGCAAAAATACTGAGGAGCATACCAGATCAATCTGCGGACGTCCCACCAACTCAAAAATAATGTTCAGTCAACGCTTGTACAGTTACATCAAGCTAGCATTAAAATTAGCTAGAATTTTCTACGTTGTGCCCTTTGGGTTCGATAACCAACATTACCAAATTGTGTACGAGGGTAACGCTGCATTCCAGCACAAGCAAATCCTAAATTTCACAGGCTTGATTGCGTGGATTGTCGGGTCGTGGATAAACGTCTACATTCTTTACAAGAACAAGGATTTGGGCAAACTATACATCACATTATCTTTTGTACTTGCTATTACATTGGTGACAACAATACTGACCATCTGTACATTTTTCTCAAGGGATCTTTGCCGAGTCGCGAATCTATTCATTCGATACTTCAGAGAATTGCATGGTAAGCTTAATTGTAATAATCTCAAAACATTTATTAAGAAGCTAATTTTAGAGCTATCTAATTTTCCAGATAATTATATGCCATATCATCAACCGGATAAATCCAAACTGAACCAATTGAACGACAAATTGCTCTGTTTATTGGCATCCACCATTGTTGTGAACAATATTGCTGTGATCATGTTTCTGTTCACTGAACAGGGGGAAACTATATCTGTCTCTGCAATCATCCCAAAATGCTACCTTACCCTTCCTCTAAAATATATGGTGTTGGCTTTTCACGCGTATCTTATAACTCATCTGTACATTGGAGGCATTATACGTGGCGCATTCTGCATATCTTACTCGTTGTACGTAACTTTATTCTACACAAAGGAACTAACCTTGGGTCACAACCTACCAATATACAATACGGATCACTCCTTACGAGAAAATCCGGAAAATCTGAGACGAACATATCGGCAGTTTCAGGTGCTTCATACATATTACATCTCACTTATTGGTCCATATGTACTATTTTGCAACGGTGCCTCCATGGTCGTTGTCATTGCAATAAATTGTGCTTTCATACGATATTGGACCAATCTTCCTAAGTTAGCGATTGTGTTCCTAGTACCTGACTATATGATTGGAAATGGTATGTGGGGAATGATACTGGTTATGGGAAGATACTTGCATTCTCGGGGCTGCAAGCTGCTCAATAGTTGGAAGCGTCATGAATGGGGCTCAAGGGACGATGAAATGCTGATGAAGAGGTTTAGACTCTCTTGCAAACCCATTTTGTACGCATACGGCACCGCATTTGTTATTAGGAACAGAACGCTCTTGATTTACTATAGGGGAGTTACAAGAGGCACGGTGAGGGCACTATTAACAACGAAAGTGTAATCACGAGCTTGTAATGTCAATAGTTCCAATTTAATTCAATAGCTATTGATCGGATACCCTGAAAAGGTAATTTATATGGAATCCCAAACTATTGGTCGAGGTCACCAGTTTCCACAATTCGCGCACAATTGCTCAATTAATATCACAAATGCCTTGTGGAGATGGATATGATATTATGCTACTGACTTCTACACAATATGTAATTAAAGTTGTATTATTTCCAATTGCTATATTTATTATTCAACCATTTTATATTTGATTGTGCCTATGTTTAACGTTCGTTTCAAATTTCATAAAATAGTCTAATGATAATTTTAATATGTCCACATACCTCTCGCCTGTTGTTAAATATAGTGGCAGCATGTCACAAATTGTGTGGCGTTGAATCGAATTTAGCATGCAATTTACGAACAGGTTGGATTGATGCAACAAAATCATGCTTACTTGAACATGCTACATTGATGAAATTTTAATGACGGCTGACATAAGATCCATTTGGCAAGCCAAGGGAAGTGTTATGTGCCTAGAGATTTTAAATTGGTCAATTCTATTCAGGGAAAGAACATATGCTTCCAGTTTTAATAGGCTTTAGTATTGGAACAAAGCATATAATACCTTTGAACCGTCATATAACTTCATGATTATCCAGTATTTCTCAGCAATCCCAAACATTTTATAATATTTTTGTAAACTGATTGAATATCTTACTCCATTATTTTGCTATTCAACATTTTGCGTGCATAATTCTAAAAGTAAAACATTAAAATTAATTGCACACTGTCCTGTGTGTTTGTTATTACCGTAAACATTGACTACTCAATATTTACTTACCACTCCGCCGCAGCAATATAGAAGTACAGAACAACGGATTACTAATTAATTTACTTCAAAAAATCTTTATCTCCGCACAATGTGGTTTTTGGAATCCAACCAGTGTAGCTTTAGGAAACAAAACATGAAATACGATGATTGTTGCTACCCGTAAGCCAGCATTTGTTATCACCTGCGATAAGAAATGCTGTCTCAAAATAGCTTTAGGTGCTTATTATCCTCTAGTCGGGAACCATTGTACAACATACCAAGTTCTCTATTTATCATACAAATTCAAAGATACTTTGTATATGTGAAGGGCGTTCCCTGTAATTGTCCATGAATATTTCTGACTTAGTCTCAAGATACTGTCATATATGCTTGTCTAAAATTCTTGTAAAATGCAAAGAGAGCTTCAAAGGCCGATGCAGGAATAATTTGGTTAATTATGTCAGTTCAATCCTTCCTTGTATTCGAGATTATGTCGAGATGGGGTCCGAATACAATGACAATATGTTCCGGATCTTGTTGTGATTCATTACTCTGTCAATAAGCTAGAAGTTGATAATTCTAGGGTATCTGGTTTAGAAGTAGGAAACTATTTCTGAACGCAGTAAACTGTAGGTTCAAGTCGTGGACAAGAGATGACTAGGGAAGTGCAAGAATTGAAAATTATCAATGAATTATTTAAAGCTTTGAAACGTTTTAACATGCAAAAATTACATAGCCCGTAAATAAGCAATTCCGCTGAGGCTGAAATTGTACACTCTAATTTCTAATAAACGTGCCGATATGATTTAACACTATTGTACTATAAAAATACATCAATACGCTAATCTAGTTTAATATTTTGCAACGCTTTTGATTTTCGGCAATTAACCAGCGCAACAATCTGAATCCTGAATGGTTTCTCCCAAATGAAAAATATCAGAGCCGATATGACAAAGCCGCCCAACGGGATGACCGTCAAAGCTAGCACATGAGATTCCCTGTTTTTTCCAGAATCATTATTGGTGTCATTTTGGAGTGATCGCATTCTTCCCGATCTCACTTTGTGAACCACAGTATAATCAAAGTATTTTCGCCACCATCCTACTATACCAGTGCTGGCCATATGTTTAATTCTAAATATGTGATCAGAAGAGAACAATCCGTACATATTGAAGCCCTTCACGGTCTCATAAATTTTGTCCTTGCCTAGAGAGACCGGTTTGCCGCTCGTGGAATAATTTGCGAAAACTGATAATGCCATATAATTGTCCAGTATAGCTGCCGCTTTGTGACATTTGTCCAAATGTGGTCCAACGAGTGGTTCTACTTCAAAGACGCCTTTTATACTTGTAACTTGAGGCCAGTTTGGAAAGAGTCTTGAGTTTTCCAAGTAGGACCATGTCAAATTGGAAACTTGGCGTTTGATATCTGAAAGTCTTTTCCGAGGATCATTTCCTGCAATGTAAGATAATAATTGGGAAACCACCGGTAGTGCTTCATGTCCGTTTGTTTGTTGGTAACGTCTCACGTTTGCTGGTAACGTTTGCTGGTTATGGTAATCCGGTATTCCGCACAACCCACCCCAGTTGCCCCTACATAGCTCCTCAGTGTACTCCATTGGTAGTGTGTATATATTAAAATTGTTTTGCTGTATCATGTCAAACGTGTCAAATGGGCGGAGCGGCGGTGGAACTGTTAGCTTGGTGATATTGTCGCCCTTGTACTCATTTCCAAGGATTGTGAATGCAAACGGCAGGACCGAGCAAGCGATCCAACAAAACCTATTGTGTTTCAGAATAGTATTGTTGAATAAACCTCGTCCCTGATCCAATAATGCTGCAGATATCTCGTAGAAGATATCGGCGGGACCAACGTCACGGCGCGTTAGCGAAATCGAAAACTTTTGAATTTGAAAATGGTAATTATGACTGGTTCTTGAAATGACGGTGGAAATTATGCTCATCGCGATGAGCAGCAAACTCCATGTCGATATATCCACCGACGTCACCAGTTGCTCAAGTTTAGCAAGCCATCCTAGCTGATCTCTATGACAACTAACAAACATGAAGTAGTCTAGCCAAAATATCAGTCCTATATCTGTAAATTCGGATGTATGCAGAGTAGTAACCGATTCTATTGAAGTTGTGTAATCCGGTCGGCTATAGTGCCGTATGCACTCTTTGTAGCCGCAGTAATCTTCAGTCCACAGTTTCAAAATTACCTCTCGCTTGCTTGAACGAAAGTAGATGGTAAAATTGGCTGGCATCGACAGTAACATCAGATGCATATTTAGTGCCCGGCGTACCAGCAATGCGTTTTCCATATTCAATTTGATAAGCAGATGAAGCACATTCCTTCTTAATCGATATGGACTAAATGTGAAACCATATTCAACTTTTTCGTCGAAGACGGCGCTGATTTCCTGTGCGCCTTTAAGCTCCAATCGCGCATTTTGTGTTTCCATCTGCAACTGATCCCTTGTTGTAGCCAGTATACGTAAAGATTTCCGATCTAGCGAGTGTGTTTTGTCAAACACATCATATGTGATACTATATGATGCAGCTTCAATATTCCAAATGAATACCGGGCTTGAAACTTGTACACTCCGACTGTGATATCCAATTGCATGCACAAAGCCCATCAGCACGTAATAGTGTTTCTTTGAAATAAGTACAGAGTATTGTGTCGTCGTGTCCAGTTTATTTTCCACTAGCCAATTGGGGCAAAGCCTCAATTTGGTGGCTATCCAAAACGGGTCGAATAGAGTGTGCCCTTCATAGAAATTTGAATAATCCTTATGATTGGCTACAGGAGACAGGTATATCCGTGCGGTACAATTCCGTCCTGTTTTTATGAACCCGACATTATGTTTTTGGTTAGACCGTAAGTATTGCTGCCACCGTGCGGAACTCACAAACCCTTTCACCAATGATATGTTCCTACTTATTTCACTTGGAATCAAAACCAATCTAGGTTTTGAGTTATGCATGGCCAGTGGATTTTGTCTGTCAAACCATTTTATATTACGTATACCAATATAGGTATCTATACTGCGGTATCTCAGTAAAATTAATGGCTCCTGTAGATATGTGGCATTTATATTATAACCTTGAAAATTCATCACATGAATAATACATCCTGTGAAGGCATTTAGGCTCTGGGGAACATACTTGGACACCAAGTCAGCTTCTTTATAGTTTAAATTTTTCGGGATTCTTGGTATGAAGGAAAACGCTGTTTTAGGATCCAATGAAATCAAAATAAAAGTTGAAGAAAACACAAATTTGCAAAGCGAAGTAACGGACATTGCGCACTGTTGAGACTGTTCAGATCTGTCGCACAGAGTAAGCGGAAATTATACAACGAGATATCAGGGATTGACAGATGGGTATTGGTGTTTGTCTAGTCACATAAAAATTATGTTGGAAATATAACTGACGTTATCGGAGTGCAATATAAATCACAAATGTTATGTGCTTTCTTGCAATCCAAGATTTGAATTGGTTCGCTTTAATTGTTCATGAACATTTCCTATATAATCTGGAGACATTTTCAGGATCCATGTAACAATATCAAGTTATATTTAGAGTATGGTCGTCTTTGCAATAAGCGCGTGGGCGAACTTGCCGGAAGTTAAAATAGCAACTGATTCAATGTTCTTATTAACCGAAATCAGCTATTGTTAATTGAATGATACAATGAAATATACGTTGTATTCTTTCTCGACATATGTTGTTCCAATTTCTGGCTGATGGGAATTTATGGCACTGTTTTAAACCCTATTGAATGATTCACTTAGCCAATTTACATTCAGTGATTGATTCAGAAGTGAAACATATTCCTGAAAGTTAGCATTCTTTACACTTGCTGTCTACCCATGTATTCGCGTATGTCTACTAGAGGACAATTACCCTGGACACTTTAAACATTGAAGTATTTAAATTATTCAAAACTACGTCAGATGACAAGGAACTCATTGTGGATGAATTTCTCGCTGTGATAAAATACTATGGGCGGCTGGATCAATTGATTCTATCAACTTAGGATTATATAGGGTACTTGTACGATGACACTCAAATAATTTTCCTATAGAATCTACCTCTGCATCAACAGAAAGCACAAATAAATCCAAATCGCACATTTGGTATAATGTAATAAATCGCTCCACGAATCAAACGGGTTGAAATATGATTTTAGGTAGCAATCGATAACACGTGTAGGTAGCATAAAATTTAAGAGTGGTAGGATTGATGTGGATGTATAACATTTGTAGTGTATCCAAGTAATCGGGTCAAGAGTGTTTTATCTGTATGATTCTTACATTTACTTACGACGATAGCTAGCCCACCAAAACGCCATCAGCTCCATCATTCTTTACTTGAAGTTTGGTACAAACTAACAGCAGATACCCAGAACGTTTTCCTTGTAAATATATCAACGATGTATGTAGTGGTTGTATTTAGCATTACTAATATCATATAAAAGCGACTTACCCTATGTATATAGGATGGATGGTAATATGTTCATCATGTTCATATCCATTGTCAATATATCTTGTCTAAAATTTGACTCTAGACTCATTCGATTTATATCCATCCGGTGATCAGAAGCTTCGGAAGGGGATACTTTGCGTTATCAGCAAGATACAAAATGCGTAATAGTCGATGACACAAATGGTTAACCCATTCATGTTTCCCAGTGTATATTGGATGGATATTCTCATCATGCTGAAATCAATTGCCTTATTTAACTGTTTCATTTATTGTCCTATTTAATTTTTATTTAAGTGGCGATCAGTACCGTCGGAGCCCGAGGTTTTACGGTGACAGAAATGTATTACTACATGACATTTTACACAAACGGGTAGTTAATGACTTGGCTTGTCTATTGTCAAACAAAACATTCCATTTCAATTGGATGAAGATTCGTACGGCCTTACAGATATAGGTATTCATGTTACGCGTTTGTTTTGGTAGAAACGCAATTGACCGTACATGCAGATTGAAATTATGTTTATGACATATTGCAAAGAAACAAGTTGAAATTCATTATCCGAGCGGTGGAACTGATTGGGTGCTGATGTCACGATGATTTCTTTATTTAAAAACACTGAGAGGAGATAGTTTTTTACGTGGTGCTTAAATTACAAAATTTGTTATTGCTATAATTGACGTTACTGATAGTAGAAATATGTCATTTATCTTACCAGTAACACTTGTTAGGTTGTGCCAATGTGCAAAAACATTTTACCATACGTTCTCGGCGACGCTGAAAAAGTTGGAAAGCTTAAAATTTGTTATATCCTACATGCGTCGCACCAATAGGCAAAATTACTTAATTTTTAACGACGAACTCCAAATGTCGCTCGGAGGATTTGGGAAAAGGTAAAGATGCTATATTTTTTTCACTTCTTAGATGCCAAATGTTAACCGGAAATATGAAAAAGCTGTTACAAACATTAATTGCAGTAAGCTTTTCCGATTACGTTGACTAAAAATTTTGTCGGCAACTTTTCATATTCTAAATTATGTTCATATCGTTGATGTCTCCAAATTTTCACAGCAAATTGTCCCGTCTTAATAAAGAGTCACAGCAAAAAATCTTCGTCTTGATAAGGGGAGACAGCAAAAATCAGTGTTTTGAGATAACGGAATAGAAACATAAAATACCCCAATGACACTACGACTTTAAAAATTAATTTATGCAATTGTGTCATAAGTTTAAAAAAAAAACACCTTTGTGTTGATATTGGCAAATATGTGGCGCAACAAAATTAAAGTTTTAATTCATTTGCATTAAGTATGAAGACATGCCGCAATATGTTGTATGACCTACGCTGTTGGTAATTCCCCCAAAAATGTTTATTCCATGGGATACTCTGAAGTTTCATTCAATTATTAGGTACCAAAATGTGAAGACTTTTAGTGGGCAATTCACTGCAACCAAAAGTTTATTACGCCCCAAAACTGCTGTGTCCCCTTGTCAAGACGGGGCCGTTTTTTACTCAAAATTTGGAGACATCAACGATATTCCGTATCCCAACTCTGTGCACAACCGGACCTGCTGCACTCAATTCATATGTCCTCCTGCACTGCAGTCTCTTGCTCTCAGATTTTCTCAAAATTATTCACAATCTAGGATCATTTAACACATCTCATAGATAATTGAGGTTTTGATTTCCGATGAAACTGCATATATCTTAGGACATTATACGAAAGAATTCGAACGTGATGTACTGTGTAGACTGAAAATGAATAAATAATGGATAGAACATTCCTGATTCCTATTTGAAGTTGAACTTCAATACATAGAGCTAAGAATGCTGGCAACAATCCAACTGGAAAAACAATGAATACCACTTTAATGTTGCCTCGTAGAATCGCCGCATGTTTTTCAACAAAATTTGGAAAATCTGCAAGCATTCCCCTGGACTTGTAGTACCCTTTCCAAAATCCGTCGTGATACGAAACAAGCCCTGACGCATACAATCCTGCCATTCTGCCAATTATTTTCGGTGGTATCCACCCTTTAAACGTGAGGGCGTTCATTTGTTTTGCAACTACCTCATCGGAGAAAGATATGTCGCCGCGATATTCCTCAGAGTTGTAAAAGTTATATTTTGTTTTCAAGTGCATCATGTTCCCGTCGTCGTCTAGCAGTGCCACCCTACCCATCTCGTCGCAATTATTTAGTAATGAGTATCTTGACTGCTGCATTTTCTTCATAAAATCCAAAGTTGGCGGTAGCAAACCGCTGTGATTCAGTATGAACTGTTCGTGGTGGCTGAACTTTTTGTTTGAGTTACATCCAAAGCCAAATGGGGCGCCGTTTCCTGAGAAATACTTTTGGAAACTGTATCCATTTGACAGCGTGTTAAGGAGATGAGACATGTATCCAAATTTCCTTTCCTTCTTAGCCGGATTTCCTTTTCCACTACTTGTCTGAATACAATGAATTCCGGACCGGTTTAAGCACGCAGTGCATTTTCGGTATTCTTTCCACCTACTTTTCAAGCTCATTCCATCTCCAAGGGCTACTGACATTGTTGAGTATATTTTGAATTGGTGCTGGACCAGCTCACTAAATGTCGAATACGGAATAGGAGCAAGGGGACTGATAATGTTGGTGATATTTTCCCCTTTGTACGCATTACTCAAAATTATCGTCATCAGTAAAATAGAAGAACCAACCCAGCGATGGTAATATTTCCTCTCGTCACTAATATCCAGATAGCCTTGTTCTATCAGTGACTTCAAGGAATCGAATGTGTACGTAAAATAGGCGCGTGAAAGCATCTTGAATGAAAGCAAAACTTCAGCGGAACGTTGCACATATTTATAAAACTCGTCCATGCCGACCAAGAGGAAAGGCACACCTACCACAACATATAAAACAATTGTGCACCAGATATAGACGTCATAAGATGAAAAAAGCTCCCGAAACGGAGTGGCTCCGCTTAGGTGCCCACAGGCTGCAAACACGATTCTTTCTTCATGAAGTGGTAGATGCCAAGGAATTTCGGAATCGTCAGAAATCACTTGAACTACAGGATACCGCAATGCGTCTAACTCCTTGCAACCGCACTTATGTTTTCTACGGGATTGTTGACAAAATTTAGATTTGTAATAGTAGTCGCTCAGCAGCCCATGGTCCTGATATGTAGAGTTTCCGACCAAAAAGTAGAGTAACCGTTGATGCCAAAAGTATCTGGAAAAGTCGGAAATATGATGGCGAAACAGGTAGAGATCATCGCGATCAAAATGTACGGGATATTTAGTCCAGATGTGAGAGATAAATCTACCAGTTTCCCTCCGCTGTCCCATGTTCACAAGTTTCCAAATTACATTTTCCGTCCTGTCATTAATATTTTTGATTAAATCCGCAAAGGTGGCCAGGCTTTGAGTGTAGTGTTTGGATATAGTGATGGAATCAAAGGCTTTGCATTCGTGGCAATAGTGGCAAAATAGGCGCACTTTTGTGATTTTGTTCCGCTTGGTAACCCAGTGCAAAAGTTCCCAGCTTCCGGTCGGAGAACTACTCCTGTTTCTTGAATAGTGGGTAAGTCCATTAATCCAGGCCTGTTTTCCTGTGTAGTGCTTCCCTGAAATGAGAACGTCGTAGCGAGTTAGGGTTTCAAACTGACACACTGAAAGAACCTCCACGGAACCTCTGAGATTTCTTGGTTCCCGCTTCCAGAATTGGATAGACAAATGGGCAAAGTTAAATATTTCTTGTTGCGATACTTTTTCGAAAAACAACTCCGAATTTGGTACTTCTAGTTCGGGTGGATACAGGTGCAAATGTGCCTCACAGCTCCAAGTTTTAGCTCTCAGGGCAGCTTTCGTAAAAGCAGTTCTAGTGAATCTGATCCTGCGCATAAGCAATTTCATCATGGACTTGGCTTCTATCGTGTCATTCCTGAAAATCCCTTTCTCAAACGGAATTTGTAGAATAATTGAATATCCGTCGCGCAAATGAACTTTGATAGCGTCCAGTCGTGTGAGCACAAGTGGAATACCTAGCTTTTCTGAAGGTGGTGGAACAATGTTAAGGCCTCCATAGTTAATTATTTGCACTAAACAACTGTCGAATAGGGATATGTGCTTGTGGAAATATTTTGGCACTTGGTCGAATTGCGATCTCAGAGAAGGTGATTTTGACCTGTAGACAGAAGTTTCAGCTCTTACGTTTAAATTCCGCGCGTTTGCAAAACAGAGTGATTGGATTTGAAAGACAGAAAATGACGCCAGAATGAGCTTCATAGTACAAGCTGCATGAATTCTGAGTTGTATATCTCCAAACTGCCGCATTTTCAAACAAAAGTTGAACAGCTTAATAAGGACAAATTTCTACTTCGTTTTTAAGGTGAAATCAAATCCCAACAGCTATAATCTTTTACACTTTAAAAATATGAGTGTTGCTGCACAACTGATTTTACATTTTAAGTAATATACATTTCAAAATTGTACCACAATGCGACGTAATTTTCCGAGTACGAATATTCTAAGCAGTAATGTAATGCCAGGTTGATAGCTAATGCGATCTACAACTTTGGACCCTGGTATTAACTGTGCTCCTCAGCGATTGAAAATATCGATCCAATTATCTGCCGGATGCTATGAAAAATCGATAACACGATAACCCGAAATCAAAATCAATGGTGCCAGAGGGAACAAAAATGATTCGATGGCTAGAAATGGGCACAACCAAATCCTGGACAGTATTACAATATTGTGTTTTACGTTTTTGCACAATTTAGTACAAAACCGATTGAACAATGACGAGAGTGTTGTCTGATAATATGCAAAACGACTATATGGCATTAATCATATAACCACATACATAAGTCACATCATTATGTTACGCTTACTTTTGAAAAGAGGACTTTATTGAAGTTCCAGATATGACACGATATTTTTTGGTCTTGGGCATGAAAAGCATTTGTTAAGCCTTACTCTTTTATAATTCATTTCTTATGATTTCACACACTGCAAATCATCGCACATATATTATGCGGTGATAGGAAAAGAGTGGTCGTGTGATTCATGTTGTGAAGGTGTAAAATTATTCCCACTCAGATATGCGTTCTGCAAAAATTGGTGAACAAACTCTTATCCGTAATATATACGTGCTTTATGAAACACGATAGAATATAGTAAGGTAGGTATGTAGCTAATTGCGATGCAGTTTGTTGGTATATGGACATTTCATTGTCAATAAATATCAAACGAAAGTCTTTCATTGCAATTATACTGACAACAATGTTTGCTGGCTGACAATGGAAAACGTTGATGAAATCATTTTTTCACTGGATCAAAACAGTTCGAGTTCGTAATCTTTTCAATGGGCAATAAGTTGGATATCCAGTTAGTCCTTTTCTCTGATTACGTCACAATTGCTTCTTTATTAACTACCGGAAGCATGAAATGCTTATAAAGGTAGTTATTGCGATTGTTCTGTTTGTCTGTCTGTGTGTCTGTGTGTCTGTGTGTCCGTAAGTCTGTAAACAATATAACTTTTGTTAACATTGACCGATTTGGTTCAAACTTGGCATAGAGGTACCCCAGGCCATGAGAAAATTCGGTATTGATTTTGGGCCTCCGGGGGTCAGCCCCACGGGCATGGTGGGGGATGAGGTCACAATGCATCCTTATGGCAAAAAAATGTTATATGCTTATCTTATAGAGAATTTTATGCTGATCATTTTTTGTCACGGCACTATTGGTCAATTCGGCCAACTTTGACCATTGACCCTGGGGTCAACAAAGGGTCAAAATTTATTATTTCGGAAATTGATAGAAAAAATCAAGATTTGTGTTTGGAAAGTTGAACTAAATGTCACATTTCTCAATTTCACATAAATCGCGCTTCCGGTAGTTTTGTATTTCGGGTTTACACCCGTCCTAGTTTCCCTCCCAAAAGTTTGATTTCGCTAAATGGTCGAACCCGATTGAATTGATGTAAACTCCACCCTTACAGTAGAAAGGAAGAACAAAAATACATCCGTTAAAGCAATCAAGCAGTTCACCGCATCTGAGACATCAACGTGACTAAAAGAAAATGTGGATAATTAGCGCCACTGTTAATGCCCGGTTACGTAATGTTGCAATAATAGCAAGTCAAAATATTGAACACTAAAGTAACTACAAGGGGAATGGCCCTGTGGAAACACAGCTAGGCTGACGTGACGTGAAATTAAGTACAAAGACGAAAAACTCCTGCGGAGAGACAACATCTTTGATATGATCGACGTATTCATTTAAAATTATATGTGGCCCTACCTGTTGCACTTTGATCGGAAGCACATAATTGTGTTCAATTGTTAATATTCTTAAATACTTTTGATTTGAAATGAATGCAAAATGAGGGATTGTAATTATTATTAAAATTGAATTCATTTTAGCAAGCGGATGTATGAATTGATCGAAAGGTAGTTACTTATTGGATCAATATTCCAACTGAATCCCTTAAAAACAGTAGTACAAACAGAGCTATATGCGATTATATTATCCTAATCTTCTGATACAAAATGACACCCTAGTGACAACTTTCATATTATACTATTATTTATTAAGCCCAATACACGTCACCAATTTAAGCCGCGTTATGTTTCCATGAGTAGACTGCAACAAAATTCAAAGTAAATGAATGTAAAAGTCAAGAATCCTAAGATGTAATTGCTTCAAATGTCCTATTTAGTCAAATTGGAAATGTAAATCGTGGTAATAAAATAGTTTTATTCAAGGACAATTTTTGGATAGTGTAAATGAGCCAATAATGACTTCCAAACTCTTAAGTTGTTACTAATAGAATTGTATAAGTGAATTAAAAGAAGCTCGCCGAACAAAATATATATATGTGTTGACAGTTATGAAATATTTAATTATATACAAATAACATATAAAACTGTACTCTCCAATGCTTTCCGATTCTTATCATAAAAAACCATGACATCATTCATAATGAGCATTCTTATATGGTAACCACACTGCTAATGTTTCAGCCATACGATAAATCTAAAATTGGGTTGGGTGAAATCCAGCTTTGATGATACGTTTTGCTTCCTCAAGCATTCACTTCAGTTTGACTACTAGCTTCAACATTTCTATTTGCGTTTCTCAGTCGTCTGGGCATGCAAATCTCGTTTCTGCAAAAAAAAGAAATAAAATCCATATGCGTTATATTATCACATTTTATGATTGATGAGAAGTTAGGTATTATTCAGGACGGTTTATGAAGCGAAGGTGGAATATTTTCTTACTTGTTATTTTTATGTCGCGATCTGTCCTCGCGGCAGAGGAAAACCTTAAAACACCTCTGGCAGTTTACCGTCTCCGAGGTAGACCCAACTGCCCGTGCTCCTTCACCAAATGTTTCCGTACTTTCACAGAACGTTCAAAGAGTTCTGAACATATGGGACACTCGTACTTGGGAGGCTGCTGCTCCTGGATGTGCTGTTCTAATCCGACTTTGGTCTTTGTGGTATGACCACATTCGCATTCCCAAAGTCCGGTATCGGCATTCCGACTTTGGTCGTTGCTGTTGTAATGGAGCGGTCTCTTTACAAATTCCGTCTTCCTCTTTTTCACCTTGTTGGTTGGAACTGTAGCTAACGGAACTGATGGCGCAGATGGCCTGTTACCAGCGCCAACTGTATTTGGTTTGGAAGACGACAACAAGTAACTTGAACTTGTGCCGGGTTCTTCCTTTATAGGAGCCTTCGAGATTCCAACAATTTTCCTACCCTCATGTCGCTTGGATTGCTGTCGTCTGTTATATGTAGAAGGGCGTTTACCAAAAGTGGAATCTGTCTCAAAGATATGGTTCACGTCTCCCACTTCTGGTTCCATAGCCGGTATCTCAGGCTCCTAAAATGAACATATTATGGAATGTTTTAAAATTTTGCGTTTTCATGCTTTGTGTATTTAATGTGAGAATATGCTGCATAAGAACTTACATTTTCGCATATGTTGCTCTCGTTGTCAGCAGGACAGTTAGAGAATGCTTCAGAAGACGAGCCCGCTGCAGGCTCTGGCTGCAAGTATTGGCCAACCGTTCCCTTTCCAGTTACTGTGTCTATTAGCTACCATACAAAAAAGTATAGACATTATTTTTATGCTACGGCAATTATGGTCGTATTGTCTATCGTGTCTCTGATAAGATTGTGTTTCGTGTATAATGTGATTGAATGTGCATGCACGTACCACCAACCTGGTCATTACTTTTTCAAATGAAACTATTAATTAACAAATGAAATGAATTTAAACTTACAGGTCTTGCATCATCAATTATCATAACGTCATCGTCATCATCGTCAACGCTTAAATAATCGTGCTCTCCCTCGAATGCAATATTTTCAACCCTGACACCGGTCATGTTCGTGGTAGTCTGGTCGTTTGCTTGAGCTTCATCCATTTGTGCCGTCTGGATACCCACAACTTCGATCTGTTGTTATAAATATTTTCAATATACATATATATTTTTATTTTGCGGCATGTCACACTAAATGTATTGGGACTTTACATGTTATCTTTAAAAATATTGTTAACCTTTTCATCTGTATGCGGAATGCAGTTGGTGGAAGCAGAATTGTTTCCATTGTTGCCGTCACCCATAACGACAACGTCAACTGGTAGCTGTTCTTCTTCATTGGTGGTATTTGGAAACTCCTCGGGAAGTCCCATGTTAAATATCTCCTCGTGTGCGAAAGCATTTTGCCGCTCTAAACGTGATACTGAATCCGTTCTGAAAGCCAAATTTTCACAATGCACGTTCTGCTCATTTGACATTGGTGGTACAAATCCGCTGTTGATTTCTCCCGGTAAACTTGCTCCGATATCGGCATGGACACTTTCCACTTGCACATTTACCACATGTTCTTTCTCAATTATTGCTCCACCATCGACAGTTTCAGCATAAAGTGGAGCATGATGATTACCCATGAGCCCATTCTGTGAATTTATGTATTGGTACTCATCGCGAGGCAATAATTTGGTTATGAGTGAAAGTAGTTGGCTCACATCCTTCTGCAGGATTGCAATGTCATTACACCTTCTAGCATCAGCTTCACACACAAGACTATAGAGCATTCTGTTGGTTACTTCGAGTGGTATATGGGAAGATGAGACGGATGCCATTTCCTGTCCGAGGGAATGAAGATGGATTCTGTCCGTCTTCTGGTTTAGGCCAGAAGGATACTTGCTGTAGAAAGTTTCGGCCATGTTGATGATGAGATGGACCGTTTGGTAGTTTGTGGTGAAAGCTGAAATATATATATTTTGCACATTGCATTCAGTTTTATTTTTAAATATATTTGGTACTTATTCTAAATATATTCACCAAATTTTTACTAATACTAAGAACATTTAGTTTGCACTCGTAGTAAAGTTGGCAGCAATTTGAACATTGTTGGAGAATATTGAAGTAAATGCACATAATTTTTTTGGAAAGTATGATAAGCTAGTTTTTGAGAAATTAGAAAAAATATGTTTCAGGAAGTTTTTTCAACTGGCTTATGGCGTTTACCATAGAGAAACGGAGGATAGATATGTTCCATACCTGTCAAACTTTTTTAAACCGCCACTACACATTACAGCGTGAGACCAATGGAGAACAAACCATTTACTTACAAGGGAACACTCTCAAACGATGTTCGGTAATTGTATTCCCAGAGGTATTATCATATCAAATGGAACAAGTTGACTATGAATTCGCTTTTACAATGTCGTAAACCTTACAAGGGAACGGCTTATGGTGATCCTCGTGATTTCTAATTTATCTTTAATATCAGACAACAAGTGCATATTTAAAGTAAATTGATGATGTAGATTAGGATTATTGACATTTATTATCACCTAGTGGTAATACATACCCATAAGCCATATAAATGCTCAAATTACAGAGCAAGGGACAACTTTACCTCATATTTGAAATGTATGCAACAGACAATATGTAATGTGTAGTGACGGTTTAAAAAAGTTTGACAGGTATGGAACATATCTATCCTCCGTTTCTCCACGGTAAACGCCATAAACCAGTTGGAAAAAAATTCCTGGAAAACCTCATTTTTTCGAATTTCTCAAAAACCAGCTAACCATACTTGCAGGCAAAATTGTAGCCATTTTGACGTGTGACAGTCTCCAAATTTTACCATCAGAATGGTAAATGCATGCATACTACATAAACCGTAGAGCGGTTTACAGAACCGTGCACAATGACCAATCTAGTACTGGTAATTTTGAATGGAATCTATTGGAATTTTGAACTCACTATATATGTAATTTGCAATGTATGAAAATATTGAATTGAAAATTTAAGGTTGACTGTTGTTTAAAAAAAAATCACTCGGCTTCTATCCCTTGGCAACGTAATAGATTGTACATTGTAATGTGACGTGGTGACATTCTACAGTAGCCATTGACATTTACCAAGGACAATTGGATAATCTGATCTTATTAAATGAATTGGCAGACTGGCAACCATTGAGCTCAGAATAAGCACGCACACCGTTCTACTAATTCGATTACTTATATAAAAAATGGTTCCTACCTTAAGGGAGTCTTGAATTTGCCGTGTCAGTATACAGCTCATACAACACTACATGAACTACACACGTTAACTGAAACAAGGTCTTTGGATAATCGGTAATCAATTCCACCCTTCCCGTTATTTACGCCTTGTCACAAAAGTGGGATAAACCAAAATAATGAAATAGTGGTGAAGACACAAGGTAAACTAAGGCAAGGGCATTGTTGCTTCTCTCCGGTACGGTTCGTCGCACGCATGCACCCTATGAAATCCGATCTCACACTGATGCTCCCTTCGGGGATCGATGCTGATCAATACTTTCACATTCAATGACAGATCCGAATGCATACATGCAGCGTCGCCGCAGGGGTGACTTCAGCCGATTTATCTCAGATACCACCCTTTGTCATAATTATATCAGTTCATGTGAGCGGATATAGCATCTTGTCAAAACTGTAAGGCTTACCGTCCTAACCGTAGCTACCAGAATGAAATGCATTTTATTTATACACAGAGATGATAGGAGTCAAGTTACAAAGTGTGACTCTTTCTATGCTTCCACGTCTTAATCATCTTCAAATGCGTGAAAGCATATATGCGGAATGGATGCAGGAGAAAAAGCTAACCATTCGAACCCACACCAATGTCCAGTTATACATCTTAGAAATTCTAACTTTTACCAAAGTAAATGTGCCCCAACTTTTAGATAAATTACACCTGATAAGTAATACTTATTCGTCATTTACATCCCACATCTAACTATCCATTTTCTTCTGTACTTAAATCGCATCATGAAAAAGATAGAACAAAAGAGGTTCAATTGATAAAAATGTATACAACTAAGCGTCTCTTTCTCCTCAGCCTTTCAGTGAGCTTACCGCTTACAACAGACGTAACGCAGAGATTATGTTCCTATGTGAATGGTGCGGGTGGAAATAAGATAATAAAACATACTTCAACCGTGAGGTTGCTTTTTGTCGCAAAAATGCGTATATTTTCATATTGTCTTTAGTGCATAGATTTTTAACCACCACCACATAGATAGATTGTCACCATTTCATTATCAAGTGGCAAACCATAATGTAATCCAGATATGAAATAGTCCAAAAGATTCCCAAAATCAAGATCAGCAGCAATTTATGTCTTTATTTTTTGCTGGAATAGTATCCTTAAAATTCAGAAATCATTGATCAGTTATGTTGTCAATGTACAGCAAGCCCGCAAGCCATACTCGCACAAAATATGCTACCTTGTATTGGCAAGCTTGTTTTTGTGATGCGATAGCAGAACCCGAAATGTAAAAAACGCATATGAACCAGGGTAAATATCCAAAATGTTTTGCGTGACTTATTCAGCCTACGGCTTTGAATTACATTTTGTTGCTGTGAAATAGCCTTGTGTTTTTTAATGCGAAAACATAATATAGCGATTTAACAAACCGGCAACATTAAATGTTCACTGCATTGTCCGTAACTAAAAAGAAAGCAATAATTACTTGTTGCGACGATGAGACTCGGCCAACTAACAGAGAGATTCACAAAATAAAAGAAACCGGGTTCATATAATTCATTACGTTTCACATCATGTCTCAAAGAAATTGCCAAAATAGTTTTATAATTTCGTACTATAATTTTTTTATCTGCCATTATGAAATTATTGGAACACGGCGAAACACATAATGACGTTGTTACGAGAAACTTGAAGACAAATACAGTTTCTTTTTCCGGTAGCAGACACAAATGGCTTCCCTGTGCACATTTCAATTGTTTTAAAGATTTGTTTTAAGTTGATCACAGGAAATGTAGTTGCTTAGCGTCCTATGCGTAATGATAAAGTACTTGTGCTGGTCGGTTCTCTGTCTTTTCCATAGGATCACATTGTTGCATAACGTGTTCAGCGGTAACCAGTAAATTAGGATCATTATGAACAATGGCAAGCACATGCATCCTTAAATTCATATGTCTGCTGATCCATTGCAGAGATATGACAGGGATAAGATTCCCTGCAAAAGCAAACCATGAATGATAAAAGCTTTCCGGGACAGTGTCAATTATTTTAGTGATAGTGGGTCATTAAGGAACATGTTAGTAGTTCAACGTTCCCCTCCTCTATTGTTACACATTGCTTCTACATTCACATCGCATCAATAAAGGAAAATGTATTGGCATTATGCTGCAACGGTCAAACGATCAGAGTATCAAATGCAAAGATGAAGATGAAGAAGCAGATGAATCCAAAGGAGATATATCTTCTCCTTTTTCTTTTCAACAATATTCTCGGTGGAAAAACGAATCCATGAAGTGACCGCAGCTGCTTTCTCTGCAGGTGTTCAAATAGTATTTTATGCACAGGAATTTGACAATAAGCAGTTGTGCGAGCTCATTCTATTTTACATCACTCTAGCATTTGGTCACTCCGTACATGTACAAACAAGCAAAGAGCTGTGAAGTAACAAAAAAAGTTCAACTCATAAAAAATTATACAGGTGAGAACTCCCCTTCTTCCACACCTTCCAGTGAACTTACGGTGAGACGTGGAGCCCAAGTCGTACTATGGCTTGAGAGGTGCGAATATGATGAGGATAATCTTCCCACACTCGGTTTGCTTTTAGTTTTGAACATGGCTTTACGCATTCTCCTTTCAGATCATTATATTTTATTACTGTCATTGTAACTCTACACTAACCAACAACAATGCAACACAGATTGCCTGAACATTCAGACCTGAGCAATGTGAACGTTAAAAATCCATACCCAGGTTGCCATGTGTTGCGTCAATTAAGGGCAACAAAAAGACGAGCGATGAAATTGTTTATTCATTTGTTATCTCCTAAAGTCAAAAGAATGTATGGCGTGACTGCGGTATTGTCACAAGTTTTCAAATGCTATTTTGGTCCACAGATAATTCGGAACGGTTTAATTTGATTTCACAAGCAAGCATTTCAATATGCCCACGAGAAATGGACATTACCATGCATTCGGAATTGAAGAAGTGTGCACCCCGCATATGTTTTCTCTTCATTCTTTCTTTTTGAATAATGGATAAGATGTCTCAGTCTCAAGCAAATGAATAGATTTCATTTTTCACGGGCTTTCTACTTAATGGAAGGTGCATGATAAATGTAATTATATGGCACAAAAACCGGTAGGTTTATTCCGGCATGCCTATAACCCCGCTTTGTAAAAAATATACTAGCCCTTGTTGTGATGAAAGGCATACAGATACAATGTTTACTTATACTAGCATGCGTGTGAATAAAATTGAGACATGAAAAAATACAAAGCATTTTCAGTTTGTCCTGAATATTTTTCGCTTCATAACTCTCCGTCACCACGGCAATACCAGGATTCAATGTACTTCAAACATATCAGAATCCAAAATATGAAAGAAATCAATTCACCAGCAATTCATGTCACCATTTTGGTCGCAATAAAATTTTAAAAAGTATGGAATCATTTAACAGTGGAAACGGCGTTTCGACGCAACAAGCCATCACACCACAATGAAAAGGCTATAAAACATTTGCACATTTCCACTATAAATTCATAAGTGGCATCATGTCATGCATCAAAATCATCTTACTTAGTGAGATGGACGTTGTAGCAATGCGTTATTAATTTCGTGTGCACAAGGTTTATGTTTATTTATGTTGGACCCTTTATGGTTTCACGTCAAAAACATTGTCTATGCTTCTCTTTTTTATGCGAACGCATGGAGCAGTTTCTGGTATACAAAGGCAAGGCAAGGCGAAACGAATTATGAACGGAAAAAGCAACAAAAAATGATGATGCAATGTACTTGTATTTTTTCATGCTTATGTTTTTATGCTTTCATGTTTTGACTCGCTCTGCGTCGCTTGCAGGTCTGACAAGGTGCAAGTAAAGGAATGGAGGCAAACACATCTTTCTGGACAAGGAATCATGATAAGGAAAGTACGTCTCCTTCCTGTCATTTGGGAATAATTACTTTAGTCATCTTCTTGTTAACTAACATGCTAAATAATATGTTGATCCAATTTCAAATACTGCCAATTTAAGCAAAAATTTTTCATAGCAATTATGTTCTTAAAAAATGAACGTCCCAAATATTTTGGCTTCTCTCTAAAAATGAATCCATTAAATAGCCACACCAACGTTCTCTGCTGGTGTACAAATAGTTATATATGTACATCCATCCGATAAGAAGCAGTAATGCAAGTTTATTCCATTATTCTAAATCACTCCAGCATGGGCGTAGCATATTTGAAATGCAATCAAGCAAAACGCTGAGAAGTAACAAAAAGTATTCAACTGTGAAGAATGCGTACCAGTAAGGGTCTGGCTCTGCCCAAATAAAGCTTTCAAGTGAGTTTACTCTTTCTAGCAAACGTGCAGCCGAAGTTTGTTTATGGTATGAGGGGAGAAATTGAGATTTGATTCCAAGAGTGATGCATAACGTATGCTTTTGGAGAGGAACATAAAGCATAGCGTAACATTATCCCTATTATTGCATTCAATAAATTTTATGACCAACGTAATGAATACCATTCTATCCAGCAATAATGTGAATTTTTAAATTCACGTAAACAACAATGAAACTACCAAAAGCGTTATGATTCAAGATATCCTAGATAAATGCCTTTTGAGTCAATTCAATTTTCCTCCAAATCACATCTGGACATATGGAATGAAACACCAGTGATCAAATAATTATTTGCTACAAGAAATAAATGTTATCGAATGTATCCGCTTGGAAAGGGAACTGAAACTCGAAATGAAGAATTATACTGGGGAATGTTGAATGACTTTAAATGCAGCGACATGGATTAAATGTTAAAATCACGTATAAATAATGGTCTCGTTTTCGTCTCAAGTGCATTTTTGGTGTCAATGTATACATATATACAGTCGTGCTAATGAGGGGAGAAAATGAGATTTTTGGAGTTTTCCGAGAAAAGTTAAGCATTCCTTTCTAACCAAAAACAATGCCAATCTACGTGAGCAGTTTATATCTCTACTTAACATTTGGCAAGTTTTTTATGACACAAGCACCTGGACATTTTCAATGAAACATTCACACTGGGACATTCCGTTGTCAAGTTCTCAAAATATTTGTTCCCCCAAGCAAGCAGTGTTAAAGAATGTATCAGTATAAAATTAAAAATGAAAGTTGAAATGGAAAGAAAAACGCATACAAATCCACATTTCCGAATGAGTCATTGTTGTACACTTATCACCCTTCCGCTGACCGGCAGCGAAAGTTTTTTTTGTGTTACCATAACTCGAAATGGATATGGGATGTTGCTATTGTGCATTATGTTACAAAAAACAACCTTATGCTGCACCTTATATTATGAATTTAGGACACAAAAGAGTAAATGTTCATTTCGGTGCATTGTCATCAGCATTTTTCTGAATGTATATATAAATGTATTTGAGGAGTAGGCTGAAAAAGACATTACCCTGAATGCCTTGTTGCGTACACGAATTTCAACTCTGCTTACATTTTTGTTGCCAGTTCAGATTTTTAAACTACAATGCTATCTTGCGAAATAATAATATTCATTAAATCCTCTCGGTGTGAATAAAAAGCATTAAAACACAGTATGAAACTGGGTAGTGCTCAAGCTACCAATAGTAAAGAAAAAAACTCCAACGATTTCAAAATGAGTAAGTTTGGAGTAAAATGGCACAGTATGTATATTGTGTTGTCAAATTGTCCAGCATATCGGTTCTTAAAATGTACTAAAATGACTTTTTCTCCAAGTGTATTGAGAACTTTCGTGTTACTTACTTCAGGAGAGAGCATTCCACTTTACACAAATGAAATGCCAATTGATGTGTAAGCAATCATGGGAATCGTCCCTTCCCGTTTCTGAGTTTACTATCCAATGACATACATATATGAATGTATAGGTCAACGAACTGTTGTTTTTTATGCTCCACATGATTACGTTTGCATTCATTTGCTTGCGTGTACAGCAAAGTGGATGTTAAAAAATGCCAGTGCTTTTTCATGCTTCCAAATAAGGGATTCTGCTGACATTGAACACAAATGTAAAGAACATGATACCATTCAGGCACAAAGAGATGCATAAAAAAGGATAGAAATCCAGGCATTTGAAAAGATGAAATGCTGGCTTGCATTCTCGTCGCTCCCTTTTTTATTTATTACAGCAATTGGTCTGATAATAAGTAGTAAAAGAGGAGGAGACGGAAAATGTTACAAGTTGAATGTCAACAACGTTTAGGTTTTTAACTTTGTCAATCTCTTGCTTGGTGTTGGGCTCTTCACGGTTCCACGTGCAGAATATTGCTTGTTCTACACTATTTCTATGTGGGTGCATCAAACATACTCTGCACGCATACGTACTCACATGATTGAAAGTAACAAGACGCTTTGCGTCGTCTGTGAGACCAGCAATGTCACAGTGAGAAAGGGGATGCGAGTACTTTTCCTCATGACAAAGTCATGACTTTCCCTCATCTGCTAATATTTGAAGAATCCAATAAAAGGGAGGCTCAAGCAAATTCTTGAAAAAAAAATATGTAAGCCTGAGCATTTGAAAAACGAAAGTTCAGTTTATACACTCTACACTCCCCATGTATTTATTACTGCAATTATTATGCTAATTTAATTTCAAACAAGCTGATTTATTTTCTCAAAACTCAAATTGTCATCGGTTAGAGAAACGGTTTCACGTACATTCGATCATATGCTGGTACATTCTACTTTCATTATAGCTCCATTATTTGTGTGAAAATGAGAAAACTACGTGACATTTTCTACTTTGCAAAGCATTTTTGCATTTTCTCGCAATATTCATTAATGTAATTGAATCTTAGATATAATTTGCGAAGAAATTGAAAAAAAGCCGGATTTGTACGGATCAACAACGCACATGGTGTGCAAAACATTACGTGGATGGGAATTTGAGCAGCAATGAGTCTTTTTTCGCTGAAGGCACATTACTGCATGCTTGAAATTACAGAATATGTGTACGTACACTTCTTGTTAATGTATGGTATGTTTTGGACGTTCACAGATCAAGGTGATTCTCTGCCTCCATTTCCTGTTGCTTTTTTCTATTATAAGTTTCTCCTATTATTAATGTAACAAAATCCGTATGAGATCATGAATCTGAATGCTAGCAAATCCAGCATAGTTCTTGACTACGTTCTATTGTTATTGCCTAGTTTTGTCCAGAGAGCTGCATTGAAACATGCACACCGGGTCGTTCCGTTGTCCAGTTCTCAAAGGATTTTTTTCTCCAAGCAAGCGATGTTAACGAATGCATCAGTACAAAAGGAGAACTGAAGTTTGAAATGGCAAGAAAAAAAGCATAAATATCCCTATTGTGGAATGAGTCATTGTTTTAAATTTATCACCTTAGCGCTGACCGGCAGCAAAAGTGGTATTGTGTTTCCATTACTCGGAATGGCTATGGAATGCCGTTATTGTGCATGATATGTTACAAAAACCAAGATTAACCGCCACCATATACTATGTATTTTAGCCACAAAAGAGGAAAAGTTCATTTGAGTGCAATTTCAGCAAAAAATTTCTAAACATATATAAATGCATTTTAGTTGTAGGTACAAGGAAACCAAAGGATATTTCCCCTGAATGCCTTTTTGGGTACACGAATTTCTAGGTTGCGTTGTTTACAGTGATATTGCCAGTTCATCTTTACATGCTACAATTCTCAAGAAACAATAATAAACTGTGCAATCGTCTCGGTATGCATAACAAGCAATTTGAACACAGTATCACTCAAGATACCGAAACTTGAGAAAAACACTCCGCAGCATTTCAAAGGGAGTGCGTTCGAACTGAAATGGTGCAAATGCTGCGTTCAGTATGTAAGCTGTCAAATCAAATACACACAATCGGTTGAAGCGACCCATCGTCTTTTTGAATTTACAATTCAATAACATAAATGTATATGGAATAATCCTAACAAAAGTTCATGTAAATGATCCTTAAACCTATATACGGCTTAATTGTTTGATAAGAGGCTTAATTGTTTCATATTTTATGGCACAGAAACGGGCGAATCATGCAGCCATACGTACACCAACCTTAAAAACAACGCATTGCTTTCCTTGAGACAAACTCACCAAAATGTACTCTGTTGAAATATATGCCATGACAAAAAAGTCACGGCATATATTTCAAATTAAGCAATTAAGCAGAAGATTAGAGTAGTAAGCAAAAATAAATGTACAAGTGGTCATTTCCTTTTCCTACATCAGAACAAGATTAAAATAAATTACGTTCCGTTTGCTTCTTCAATGGTGCTTTAAATAAATACATTAATGTCGCATCAAGCTTCTGTCCATGAAAAACAAATGAACTGCTTTCTGTGTCATGGTAACAAGCAAAGCATCGTGAATCATTTTCAGCTGTTTCAACATACGCACTTGTTGCTGGGGTGCAAGTGTTCCGACAGACGGAGGATAAAAGGCTACAAAGGAATATATGAAGTGCATTAAAACAATGCTGAAAAAAGAAGCCAATCTTTTATACTGCGTTCAGTGAGTAAACTTTCCGCCTTAAAGTAGTTTTTCTGGAATGATAACATAACATGGGATGTAACCTCTATTCATTTTTATTATTACCGCCGTAATTATGTTGACATGTAAGGATCTGGGATTGCTTATATTATTGTTGAATGGCATGTCTACATAAATCATGTTTACATTTTAAAAAGCTGTCGTCTGTCTAATTTATTTCATTTGTTACCATTTCCAGTCATCTACACATTTCAGCTTTCAACTTAATGATATGTTTCAGAGAACATCGGATGCAAGGAGGGGAGCACACTGTTGTTCTTTTGAATTCACGTGTAATTACTGCAGACTGTGGAATAATCTTATCTCCAGATACCGTTAAAAGTAAAAATAAATATTTAATGTACAAAACCAACTTGGTCGTACCAGCAAAGAACATATACAGTAAAACGATTTGAGTTTATCACCTCCCTTTGTTACAACATTGTCTCGAAAGATCGGAAACCATGAAACTACACCACCCAAAGCAAGACCATTGCCAATCAATCACAAGTTCATAGAAAGCAAGAACTATATTACGCTGTCCCATCGTTTTTCTACAGTTGCCAAGGGACGCCTGTGAAGGAGTTCTGATTTTATCATAAGAATTATTCATTTGTTACGCCATCCCTTTTGTATCAGTATTTAACCATATCGCAATAGGAAATGTTGAACATTGAGGAAAATTAATATGCTGCAGTAAAGTTGAAGCGAATATGAAATGTGAAGACGGGGAATGTCAAGGTCGGCTAGTTACGAATTGATGTTTCTTCTTTAAATTCTTGTTCACTATATTCAGAATGAAACTCAATTCAAGAAGCAGCCACGCCCGAAATTTTCTCAGTTGTTAGAATGCTTTCACTTTGAGGACAGGAACAACTAGCAGTAGCATTTTAAAACATTTACACCAATTCCGGCATAACGCGGCGTAAATGTAAAATGTTATGACGCGCAGACTGTTTTCGATTGAATTTATTCTTCAAAGCAGTCGTGAAGGCAATGTTATTTATATTCTGAGGGGAGAAAATGAAATTTTACGAGCTTTGAATTTTACCAGTTTTACGTGCAACGTGGACTGCATTTTTTGTGGCATGATTTTTTTAAATCAACGAACATAACGTCGAAACTAATAAATTCATTTTTAAGTATTAAATGTTTAGGAATTCTACGAGTGTATTTTCAACTTTTTATTCTAAAGTAGCCCAACGTTTTGATCTGTTCTCAGATCCTCATCAGGGGTAATAAGCGAAAATATGAGAAATTTTTACCAATAACAAAATTTTTACATATAATTGATTATTATATATAATATATATAATAAATTCATTATTATATCATGAATCTGGATGCAAGAAAATCCAACATAAACATTAAATACTTGGATTGACTGGACTTTTATTACCAAATTATGTCTAGAGACTTGCAGTGAAACGGACACACCTGGTCGATCCATTGTGTTGTGTTCAAATGATTTTTTTATCCAACCAACCAATGTTAAGTAATGCATCCGTTGTGAAGGGGAAATGAAGTGGACAATGAACTGGAAAAGTCATAAACATTCCTTTTGAGTCATTCTTGTGTCATTGTAGTAAATTTATTACCTTACCTGTGACCGACAGCCACAATGAATTTGTGTGTTACGACAACTGGGATTGGACATATGATACCGCTATCGTGCATTTCATAGAGCCGTTGCCTGCATGCTTATTAAAGGTTACACGAATATATTGGGAAGCATACATATTTATTCTCTTTAACAATAACTTGCTAACTTTGTCCAGTATGACGTCATTGCGCAATTCTCAAGCTACGAAAACTGGAGAAAGCCCCCAGTGATTTCAGGGTGAGTCAATTCGGAATAAAATGGTGCTGTGTCTGCGTTGTGCTGTCAATATGCAATGCATACTGTTATAAAAATGTATTAAAATTACTTTTTCGTTTCAGAATCATACGATGGCTGGTACGCTGCAATGTTAATTTTAGACACAGAAAGGGACAAATCATGTTGTCATAGCGATAAACTGCTCAATAGTAATGCACTGTTTCCATAGCTAGAAGGACATAAACGGGTACAATCGTCGTAAAAACACAATATAGTTATAAACATATCATTTCGACGCGGTTAATATACATATGTATTTTAGCGAGCATTACGGCAAATTTATTTGTATCAGTAAAATTTGCGTGCTTCCATTGTCCACTGTCTCAAGGGTTATTTTATTCCTGTCATGAATGAAGACCATTTAATATCAATTTCGTGCGAAATTACCTATTGTGACCAAATATGGAGTGTGAACCAGTGTGTCACACACAAGTTACAAAAAACTGACAAAAGAGCTTACGAATAAATATTACAGTACCTATCCGCATTTTTATTCAAAATAATGTGTAGGAACTGGTTTAAAAAATATTATATTTGGTTCCTTTTTCTGCATAGTCATTACAATCGAAGTAACTGTGTCTCAATCGCGCGGCATAATAATAAAATTCCACTTAACTAAATCACGAGTAGAGAAGGTCTTATTGTGGATACATAAGGGAATTTGTCTACTGCTCTGATGAGTCTCATGATTAAGATGCAAAGAACACAGGAATTTATCCGTCGCAAATATAATATTGGAACCTTTGTTCTTGCCAGAACGCCTCTCTTCATACATTAAGATGCAAAGTAGTCCATGTGAAAGCCGAAAATTGTTTTATTGCTCTTTGTCCTCAGCATTTGCTCGCTAATGTTCTTTCAGGCAGGCACTAATGTTTGCAAGTGCGCAGTAATTGCAGTCGTTAAATTTTCTCAACAATGGGCCGTGGCAGCAAAGGAAAATGTTTTTTTTTTCGCTTCCTGTTCTCTACTATAATAATTATGGCAATTTACACACCGTCATTAATGTCGCATTTGCCAGCTGTCGATGCCAAACATGTAAACAGGTTTTTTATGTCATGTATCACGAGCAGCACATTGTAGTTAATTTCAACATACGCACATCTGTTTGGAACACAAGTGTACATAGAGTCGAAGAAAAAATGTAAAAATATTACAAAGAGTCTGGAGAATGAATGCACGCCTTAAATACTTCATGCCGTGAGTGGAATAAAAACACATTATTAGAAGCATTTAACAGAAGCGCGTCTTTCTCAACTAATTGCTGAATAGTACGCATCACAAATTAAAATTCACAGAGGTAAAAAGTTCGAAGCAGCTTCAGTCAAAAAACAACTGGCAGCTATGATGGAAATTCCAGAATGTTACTTAATTGATAAAGCATACAACAAAGCATTTGCCAACGGTCTCATATTGAATGCATGCGTGTAGATTTGAGCTGAGACGCAGTTGTTACACATGCTTGCAATTAGCTGGGCTGGCATTCAAAGCACCAAATTTCAAGATATCGTACTCATCTTCATTCAGCTACTATGTGTAAATTGTTAAAACTTGTATTTCAATTCGGTCTGGCAGATGTCTTTGAATGCGCCATTAACATATACGAATAGATTAGCAGCAACAACATTTCACTATATACCCAGGGACGCGAGAAATAAAAATGTGTGTACCTAGTTCAAAAACCCCCTTCAGTATAGATTACGACGACCACTTGTTCACTGCGTCAGTCTTGCATGGCTCAATTTGCTCCTCGTCATTGCATCATCATCACAGTTTGATGCGTTGGTTACCATTCCTCAACCTCTCATACAAAGAGCCAAGACGTGCAAGTGATATCATTCAACATTGTTACGATGGACTCTGGAAAATTCAAGTAAGTTATATCCAGGCGTTTATCTAATCAATTCCAGCTAATTTTGATCAGACAATTCCATTTCAGAGGTAGTGGCGCAAAAAAATGAATCTCTAGATGAGTATACCAGCAAGCTTTTTAAAAATGAAAGCATCTCCGTCACTTAATTTTACTAATTCATATATTCGTATACATTCTCCAGGGCTGTTCCGAAGATGATTGTGACAAAAATCGGGTTTCGAAACAACGACAAACAGGAGATTTGGATGGTTACGTCCCTCGGCACAGCCAAAAAAGAACAGCGTCGCGGATATGGGGAGTGCGCATTCATTACGGAGAAATTAGGGAAGGGGAATCACAAGGGACATAGCTAACATATGAGGACTTTGCATTTCTCTTTACGGCTGTGACTTTTTATAAAGTGAATTTCTGACTGCTCAGAAAATTATTAATAGTTACATGTATTTGCAAAAAAAATTAATATCTTACTTTTTTCCATTCATATCAATATTTTACATAATAAAAACAAACCCAATAAAACAATTCATATATTTTATATCCGAATAACAAAGCATTTCATTTCTGGCAGGAAATATTACATACATATATATTGGAAACGCATACATAGTGTTCATCTTGACCATTTGCTGATTTTGTTAGTCACGTTATTACGAAACATTGTTGCCATAAGCTATTTTAGGAAGCAAAATTGCACTAGTTTACCTTGCTACCCGGCCCCTTTTAATCACAGATAGTAGTAAATCATTATCGCCTAATTCAATTTGAATCTTGGTTGAAAAATACTTGTTTGGTATGAACACGTTCAAACAGCATCACAAAACATTACACATGCGTATATGAAAAATGAAACATAAATGTTGTTCTGACGCCTGCCCAGATCACCTCTGACCATGTCAATTGGTATAATATTTATTGCTGCCAAATGGTGGGCAAGTACTGTTAGGGGTTTGTCTGGATTTCAAATTACGCACGACTAAATGTTATTTTGCTTGCATCCCATGTGTCAGCAAGACAGAAACATGGATGAACTTCAAAATTATGCATACTGATCAGAGTGGATTGTGAGTACATTGCACCGAGTTCTGTTTATTACAATTTGTTTTGTGTCACCGAGTCACCGCCTTTGTCTACCAGCTAGGACTATATTATTTACGAAATTCAATGGCATATGACTTGATGGGATTGCTGGTTGAAATAGGCTGCCATTGTGGTTAAGACAAAGAGTAGAAGCTGCAAAAGCAATCAGATTTTGCAATGGATTGAAATTGCATTATTTATTGTATCTTAGTTTTGAAATTACCGAGCCGAACAAAATGGGTTTTGATGAGCGTTAATATATCATGCCGTCAAAAAATCCCCAGGTAAAAATTGCTGAGTATTCTAGCAAAAAGTAAATGACCCGTTGTTTATCAATGCATAGCATAACCATTTGTAGATTCAACGGCAAATTCATGATCGTATCACATTAATGACCGTATCAATGTTTGCAATGTAATATGTAACAAAATTGATTGAAATGTTGAAATACAGCAAAATTGTTAACTATTAAACATTGAAGATTAGGTAAATTGGAAGGGAAAAATGCACAATGTATATATGTCCATTCCTTTAACTGATTTGCCCTCCGGTGACATAAAAGCATCTGACAAGATATTCTATTCCAAATATCCAAGTCTCCTGACTTTCGGACGTCAAGGGAGTGTCCGGTTCTGTGGCGACTTGCCGCTTGATAGTACTGTGTTCATGATATTATAAATGTGTGTTTCGAAAACCACAATTTTGTTTCAACATTATTGCTTAGAGGTGTGTGTTTTAAATATAGTTGTACAATTTCATCTGATTTTCTGTTACATCACATTCCATCTTTGTGACCAGACGAAACGACACCAAAGTGGCTGAAAGCTCGCGTATTCGTTTGAGAGTATCATATTTATGCCTGTGAAAATAATGTGCTAGAAAACTCACGTTTTCATGTCTTTATTCAGTCTTAAATATTAATGTAAGTATTTGGTGCGACGTAACAAAGTACAAATTACTTTCAATAACCAGCCACCGCCATTTAATTAGCCTTTAAGATATGTAATTTATTGCTTACTTAGCTTGCTAAATTATACAATCAATTGTTAGTGTTGCAGCTTCAACCGCATTGACGTTCTTCAGTACTCTAAACAATCATCATTAATAAAGCACTTATTAATAAGCGTCCATCTGGGAGATGGTACTATATTTTATACTACCTCCAAAACAATTTATAAATACTACTTCCAAAACTAGATAATACGGAATATTGCCTGTGGACTGTCGAAAGCTGGCAAAAACTAATAAACTAATATTAATTGATTTGCTATGCTTAAATTAATTTTACTTCAACAATTTTATAATGCATAGTGCAACAAGTTCATCTCATATCTATTCAGTTGGAGAATTCATATTCTGGTTTAAAACTACCTGCATGCATGTAGGTGTAGCATGTCCACAACCTTCCTAACCTTATCTTCATCAGAGCGATAAAACGTACCTGAACTTAAAACGCGCTGTGCATTCTCAAGTGGAGTTCTCCCTTCGTCGTCTTTCTGGTCCAAAGAGATATCTAGAGACAAAAGGAAACGAATTGCGTCTACATTTGGACAACTCCACTCCCTCACTGCCAAATGAAGTGCATTGGCTCCTCTTTTATCCGCTAGGCTGTGATCAACTCCGCGTTCCAAAATAAAGTTTAGAATTTCTGGACTTTGCTTACCCATGGATGCAGCGAGGAAAATGTTCCTTCCGTAACCGTCAAGCTCGTGCACAAGTATTCCAGGTATTTTAAAAATCATTTCCAGTGACTCTGTCGAAATGTCCTTGTGCCAGCCTAAAATTTGATGCAAAGGGAAGCAATCTAATTCTGGAACTGACTCAAAGAAATGTGCTGCGTTGCAGTCGAATATGAGGAAACGACAGAACTCCTCAAAGTCTGTTGGGGACATGGACTGAGCATTGGCAATTACATTGTTCCTCCGGAAAATACCTTCCAGATCTCCGCCTACCTGAACCAGAAATTTTACCATTTCCAGATGGACTCCCAGGGCAACAACCCGAAATCCAGTGGTTCCCTTCGTGAGAATACTTGGCTCCTTCTCTAATAGCATTCTGAAAATTTCAATTTTTCTGCGCACCTCTCCCAGACTGTTTGTAAAAGTATTTTTAATACAGCACTGTCGCAACATTCGATCTTTGGCTGTAATTTTGTCTGAAAAGTAGTTGGCCATATTGAAATCTCCCTGCTGAATGGCAGCATGTAGTGGAGTGGCACGGTTCAAAGGCCACTCGGCACAAATGTCATCAAGACTAAATTCGAAACACTCGAGGAAAAGAGAAAATAATTGTTCCACGCGGGCAACGTTGGAGCAGAAAGCCGTCACATATAGCAACCAAAACAATTTGTCTTTATTGTCCCGAAGAAAAATCTGAACTTCCAATTTCCATTCTCTTGATTCGCTTGTTGCCGTCAAGGTTGGTTGGAGAAATGAAAACAGTCCGAAATATTTATGGTAGAAACAGGCTTCCAGAATGTCGAGCATCTTGTCGGGTGTGATGGATGGGAGCAATGACGCCATTAGTAGTTCACAAGGAGTCAGAGGGGGAGAATTTTCCAAGTGATCGTTAAGAAAGTGAACAAGTACGGGAAAAGTAAATGTGAAAACCTCATCCTTACGCGAAGAATCAATCGACATGCGAACAACATGATTGCAATATCCCATAAAGGTGGTCATTCGTTGTGTTCCCAACACAACGTCAAACAAGTACGTAATTGCTTCAATTCTGAAATCGGTCGCATCAACTGATGAGCTCTCAGTAATTTTGCTAGCAAAAAACGCTGCCGTCATGTACTCGGATAGCGTTCGGTGAAGAAATTCAAATTTTTCTGATTTGTCATTCATGCATTTCCGTAGCAAACCCACAGACAATAATTTTCTTGGTGATGGATTGTTGTTGATTCGATTCTGTTCGAGGAACTGTTCCGCAAAGTCTGGCAACACCGCTGCCATTGCTAAGTACAGATGGAAAGCCTTGATCTCATGACTTTCTGATGTGCAAACAATCTCTCCACAAACGGCTACAGCAAGACGTGCTGTTTGCTCAAGCCCTACGGCAAAGTCGAATGGCGTTATCATCTTGGTAGAAAGATGGAAATTGGTTTTGGAGAAGCGCAAGTCCAAGTATCTCTGGTAAAGGGTCGAGATGGAATTTTCAATCTTGCAGCAGGTTTCAAGGGACAGATTTCGTCTGGGATGGGCATATCTCTGAGCGTACGCGGAGTATATATCGGCAAGTAGGCGACACTGTAGTGGAATCGCTGTGACTTCTCGCTCTTTACCACCAAAACATTCAGAGTACTTCTCTAGACAATAGCGCACAAATTCGTCTAGTTTTCCTTGGTCGACGCCAGAGTCCTCCCAATAGTTCAGAAGGAAGTTGACCTGGTTTTCACGGTTGAAGGGTAAGATGTCGAACGATATGACCCCGAGGACGGCTTCCAGTTCATGCCTCATGTGAGGGCGGGATGTGACGACTATTCTGGTGTTGGGACAGTGCTTTGAAATAGCGATGAGGACCCTTTTGGTGAAGTCGACGTGCTTGTGATCCACTTCATCAAAGCCGTCGAAAAACAATTCCATTTGGATGGTTTCTTTTTGTAGCAGCTCTGAAAGAATAAGCTCCTCTATTGCAGATGGTGTTATGTACTCGACGACGTATTTCGGAACAGGTTTGGAAAGGTCAGTGCCAAAGCACCCCGACTTTTTGGAAAGAAATGAAATAAATTGGGCCAAGGGAATGAATGCGACGATTCTGTCGGGACATCTTTCCGCAATTTCCCTTGCGAGGTTGGCCAGAAGCAATGATTTTCCCATTCCGGGTAGATCACAAATACACACTCCACGACCATGGTTCTTGCTAATCTGATCGATCTAAACTCTTCTTCACTAAAAGTAGCAACATTTTTGCTTTCACTCTTTCCATCAGCATGTTCCAGATACTGATGAATTATTTTTGAGCCGCCGGAAGTCTCCTCCAAAATGAATGCTCTCTCATCGCAGTCGTACATGACAAGATGTACAGGCTCTTTTGCGATGCCCAGAATATCTTGCCAGTCGTCTTCATGATCCAAGAAAATGAAACGACTTGATAGCTGCCCGATTTGGTTGCTTGATGAAGACACTTGGTACACGGGAATTGAGTGTGGCAGTTTGCTTCGGTCTGTCTCCTTGAAAATAAACACGTCCTTACAGTCGGCTCTGAAAATGAGCTCGTTTAGTTTGGATCTTTTTGAGAGCGTCCTGGGAATGTAAAATGGGACAGGAGAAGGAATGGAATCTTGGACAATGCGGACGGCATCCCTTCCCGAAGCAGCTTTAAGACACAGGTTCAAATACAGTTCAGGTTTGAGCATGAATTTCAATTTTTGTCCCAAGGCAACTACTTCAGCATCCGTGAATACTTTTTTAGCCAACTTCTCCACACCGCAGTAGCTTATCTTCAATCCCGAAAACACAAGCGTGGAAAAACCGTCCATGAGAATGTGCAATGCTCCAGTTTGGTTTGTCTGAGCAAGTGATCTTGCCAGAATGACAAATCCGTTTGTCCTCGTTTCCAGGATGTCGTAAAGCAACTTGGTCTTCTCCAAGCGCTCAACCTTGCAGTCCTGCTCAAATTAAATGAATTCCAATATTACAATTTGTTATTGGAGTAGCAATTTGCATAATTACCGTTACTTACAATTTTGTCCACATCAGATTTCCCCAAGACTTCTGCAGACATTAACCTCAGAAGAAGATTTTTATCACAAATGGTGCTGTCAACCAGCCGGTGAATGTTTTTGGTAATGTGGTGTCTCTGCCAGCGTTCCATGTTGGCCTATCACTCACACGTCTTGTTTCTGAATTTGGAATTATGGCAAGATTTTTGCTTAAGCTTAGTAGCTCACCTTAAACTTTTGATTTGAAGTTAGGCAAAGTGTGGAGGTCACAAACTATAAAAGCGTACTAAACTTTAAGTAGCTAGGATAAAACTCAATTTTTTTTGTTTTAACACGCACGTGCGCATCTTCTCCATCAATAAACGTCAATGAGGTTACCAAGTTCATCCAATGTTGGGAATTTCCAATTGAGTGCAAATGTTTGTCAATCAGCTTGATATGGTCAGTTTTCAATTCATTTAAATACAATGTTACAGGTCAACTAATTACTCACAAAATTGATTGACATATTTATTTGGCTCATCGGCGTCACAAAAGAGAGTCACATCGATCGATATATTACTTACAAGGGAAGGCTCAGATTGAAGACGCCCATTTCGGCTTCCTACTATGCCTATTTTGTAGAGTTTGTTTCGCTCTTTCAGATACAACTTTGCTTTTTCCCGAATGCGCAAAGTAGTTGGCACAGCAGATCGTTTCTACTTGTTAAAGTGATCTTCACAGTGTATGTCGTTCTTGTAACGCTTCAAAAGGACTCTTAGGTAGCCATTGAATGTAAAGCCTGTTACATGCATGTTTTTAAATGTTTTCTTTTTTTAAAGCTCGATGGCCATTTTAAAAATAATGTACATTTTTACCATTATAAAAAACGGGAGACAAAATTCAATAAAACAGGATATGCGCGAAATTGCTTGCTAGAACGGAACCATCGTTTTAATTGACTTTTGTCTACTATTTTTTCTAATGGTAAAATCGTATATTATTTTTAAAATGACCATCGAGGCTTTAAAAATGAAAACATTTAAAAACATGCATGTAACAGGCTTTACAGTTAATTGCTACGTAATACAGAGTCCTTTTGAAGCATTACAAGAACGACATATACTGTGAAGATCATTTTGACAACTAGAAACGATCTGCTGTGCCAACCACTTTGCACATTCGGGAAAAATCAAAGTTGTATCTGAAAGAGCGAAAAAAACTCTAGAAAATAGGCATAGTTAGTAGCCGAAATGGGCGTCTTCGATCTGAACCTTCCCTTGTTAGTGTAAATGGTTGCTGATAGTGATACCAATCGTGTGATAAGCACTCAATGGCTGCTTCGGAGTTTGATATCACAACACGATGAATGTGTAATGAGTGTATCTTCATTTATTCATTAATAAACAAAACACAATTGACAACATTATCTGTCTTTTCAAATAAGTTCGCTCGCAAATGCCAGTAATGGAAAAGCGACAATGCTCTTCTAGTGTAGTTGGTTTGTATTTGCTTTTGCTTTTCAGACTCATTATAAAAATAGCTACCTAATATGTGAAATTGGACGTGGGCATCTTATGATGTGGAGGGTGAGAGCGTTGCCGAAATATGTTACAATACTTCGATAAAAAGAAGGACAAGTTTCGCAAGGATTTTCCCCATCTCTTATTTTTTGTCTCGAAAATAAGTATGGATATGGAAGTATGGCTTATTCAAGCATTTGCTTAAAATTGGAACGCAAGTAGAATATGTTTTCCAACTGTCTTTTGCCTGCAACGGGCCTGTCAACAAGGTAGACTGTGGCAATTCAATTTTGCTTCTTAAAGTAGCATATGGTGACCACCTGTCGCAAAACATGAATGCATGCTTTTATGACAACATGTGGGAATAATAAAAAAGAAGAAAACACATAAATACATGACTATAAAATATGTGCATACATATTATGTAATAGTTGCTGCCATAAAATAAGTGTCACTATTTGATATTCGTAAGTTTGAGGATATTCATAGAAAATATGTTGATAATTTTATTTGTGATTTAATTTCAATTTGTTGAATCTTGATATAAATTAGAAAAAAATGTTCACGAACAAAATGAATTGGATCGGTTTCTTTGTAAAGATATGTAATTAGTAACGACCAGCTGGACATTTAGAAATACATTATAGATAAACCTCACTGGTGTAAAGAAAATGAAACAAACGTTCTTCTCTGTTAGCTATGGTCTGTATTGTTTACATTCCCTTTCCCAGCCTGTCGCGTCAAGCAAGATCGTTCCCCAAATCGACAACAGCCTTCCCTTTTCGCCGTGCTGACTGAAGTGATCATCCGAATGCTTTGCTTGTCGTTGTCTCGGAACCCAAATTTTGTTACAGTCATCTTCGGCACTGGCTTGAAAAAAAGAAACAAATAATTATTGAGTGTAATTTAGTATGTACGATACATCAATAAGACACTGCCGTGGCTAAGCTAAGCTAATGCTAGCGGTAGCAAATGTTTCACCATTAAAACTGACTTGTTTACTTTGAAATTTAGTTATAACTCTGAATGAACTCGACTAACCAAATTAATCTGGGATTGATTAGAAAAACATGAAGATATCGCCTACTTAGATTTTCCAGTATCCATCGTAACTGTGTTGAATGATAACACTTGTTGGATTTGGTTATTTATTCGAGAAGCCGGTAAACGGTGCCCAATACATCAAATTGCGATGATGATGCACTGGCGTTGTGAGCAGGTGAATCTCTATACTGAATATCTACGCTGAATAGAATCTTCTTGAACAGCAGACACGCTTATCTTTCCAGTACCGCCGAGTAACATTCACTTGGAGAATATAATGGTGTATTCAGGCGCATTTGTAAAACATGAAATACAATTTTTAACAATGGAAGTAGAATGAAGATGAGCCCGATATCTTGAAAAACGCACTTGGTTCCGTGGTAAATGAAACACGCACACACATGTTATTTATAATTATACCGTCTTTATACTGGGTGCAAATTGCTTTGAATACCAACCTACCTACATAAGTTAGCCGGAACCTGGATGTATTCAAGGGAAGGAAAAAAACAATCCATGGCGCTGAGGACAATGTACACACGCAAATGCGTCTGTATAATGGTTTCAGCATTCAGAAAATAATATCACGATATAAAGAGTAGAGAAGAATGTATGCTAAGCTTTCATATTTCGGAACATTTCTTCTCCAGCGCAATACGCCATGAAACTGGACAGTGAGCGGGTAAACGAAAAATGTTAATATATATTGCTCATTACATCCAATTCAAAAATACCTACGTTCACTGATTTGTAGTGATATGTTCACACCTGTATTCTATTGTGCACGAACAGAGTGCGTCTTGATGAGTTCCTCGCAATCGAGAGTAGTGCTTTGTCTTGTCGTGGAGTGTTTTCCGTATGGCTTCATGATTCACCCGTTTCTGCGCAATAAAATCATCAAACGACACCTGTTATGAAATAATTAAGCCATGTAGGGGAAAGAATCAATTGCATAAATTTTTGTTAGAAGTATTCCAAATACATATATGTTATTGGATGGTGAACTGAAGGACGGGAAGGGAAGGGGAGCTTCAACTGATTGCTTTCATTTGTATTACCAGTTCACATGTATTCACGGGAATGCTGTCTCATGAAGTTGGACAAAAAAATATTCAATACTCTTGGTGTGAAGAAAAAGTCATTTTAATATTTACATTTCCCACACAGTAAGACATCTCATATTCATTCCAGGTCATGCGAGCACAAAACCACTTTGGCTGCGGTCTACGGTAAGGTAATAAATTTATTAGAGTGACTCATTCGGAAAGGGGACTTTTTATCGGTTTTAAAGTTTCATTTTCCATTTCTTCTTTTGCTACCCCTTCACAACGCACGCTTTACTGAACACTGGTTGCTTGGAGAAAAGAATCGCTTGAGCACTAGACAAAGTAGCGACCAGGTGTGCGTGCATATTTCAATGCAACTGTATTGACATATGTTGGTAAAAAAGCCGAAGCTAATCAATATTTATACAGGATTGGCTTGCCTTTGCAGTAATGGTCTCATAATGGCAATATTTATTTCGACGCCGTTCGTTAATTGAGAAATGCATACGTAAACTAGTAAGGTGTAACCTTTAATATATAAGTACCGGAAGAATGAAGCATGCCCAAATCACAAATTAGGTATGTATTCGACCATTATACTACGTTAGTGAACCTCAAATTGAACATCTCCACCGATTTGTGGAATAATTTTTTTTGCCACCTGGTGACCCCTCTACTTGGACCCCCCATCCAGCCACCATTTTACCGATTTGACCAATGGTCGATTGACAAAAAAATATCCTAATGAACTCCTCTATCCATTTATGCAATAAAAAATTTCACGCCTGGGTCAACACCAGCACCACCCACTTCGACCCCCGTACTTCCGGTCAATGACGAGATACGTGGCTGAAAATCAATAGGGAAGGTCCTCATGGGCCAATGTATTTGTGTTCCAAATTTGAGCCAAATCGGTCAACGTGAACGGAAGTTAGAGTGCGTACGGACACACAGACAGACAGACAGACAGACAGACAGACAGACAGACAAACAGATCAATCGCTATAACTACCTTTCAAGCATTTCATGCTTCCGGTAGTTAATAAAAAAACTTTCCAATGGTAAGTACAAGGATAAAGTGCTAAAGTAAATTCACATTGTTGTTGACTAGAATGGAATGTTTTGCGTTGCCCGTAAAACTCAAATTCGTTCTTCAAATATATGTTCCTTGTAAGCAAACGACCTGAGAGAAAAGTACTTGCATCCCATTTTTAAGTGTACATTGCTTGTCCCACAAACGGGTGTCGTGATGTTCAGATCAAACAATTACAAATGCGCCTTCTAATATTTTGACTTGCTTCTTACTTTCAATCAATTGCGTACGTATGCGTGACTGCGAGTGAAGGAGTTAGAAACATAAACATTGTTTATATTCAACAAGTAACATATTCCGTCATGTGTCTTCTTTTCCTGTTTAACAGCATGGAAACATAGTCCAAGTTACGATAATACACGAAATCATTTTTACTGGAGCCCAGAAGTAAGTTAATAAATTTTCTAGAATGATTCATTGGAGAAAGGAAAGTTTACCATTTATTTGTTAGGCAAGGGAAGGGAGACAACCAGATACTATTTATTATATATTATTTAGTTATTGTGAACTGCCAGCAGCCGCCGTAATAATGTTATTGAATGGTAAACTCAAAAGGGGAAAGGGACGCTTCCAACTCAATTGCCAGTTTGCATGTGCAGGCTGGAATGCTGTCTCATGGATTAAGAAAAAAATATTCAACACTCTCACCTTGGAGAAAACGTCACTTTAAAACCGACTAAAACAGTACGCAGGACATGTTGACAATATAAGGCATACATTGCACCATTTTATACCCTGCTGTTTCTTTCTGGCTGGCTTTGTTGGTCTCATAATGCTTTTGACTGCGTCATTGTTGTAGAGTAAATTCGTATTGTTCCTTGTTTGGTTGGAATTCATTAAGTTTGTCGTAAAATTTAGTCGATTTAATACAATGAAAATGCTGAGCTGTGTTCTTTGTTCATCACTGTAATGCATATATTATGCATCACTTTTGAAATCATCTCTCATAAAACAACTATGGATCGTAGAAATCATTGCGCACATCTCACAGAGCAGCTCAGTTCACTGTGCTCTCCAGTACAGTGAAGTCTTTCGCTACGCGTAAACATCATTTAGGCACTCACAGAAATAACACAGAAAGAGAGAGTACATTCACAACACAACGCATCTCTTCATCCGTCTTGTTCGGCGCAGCTCCATATCTCAAGGTCATCACATTTCAGCCAGTTCCATGCACGCATTTGTTCCTCAAACGCACGGAGAATGGGACCTGGCATGCCACGTAAGAATTTTGCTTATGTACCACATCTACTATGTTAAATTTATTTAATACGGAATTTGGTATTATTGTGCGCTCGAATGGCTTATTTATCCATCATTTAAACCGAATTTAACCCTGAATTTTTACTTCATTCTGCACGAAATGCAACTATGATGTACATCCTGGTTTTATATCGCTCTATTACAAGAATAACCTTGGCAGTATAGTCACCGCAACGCAACAAATTGTACGTCAATGTGCATTGGAGTGAAACAAAATTTGATTCAATTAAATTTTTGTTCGGCCTACTTTCATCATCTTCTCACGCAATGTTCCCGTATTTGTTGAAGATGCAAACTCATTTTTAACAGCATTCAAGTTTGCACACCGGAACTGGCAATACAAATATAAATATAGTTCGTGTGCGCAACAATGCATTCAGCAGTGGCGAAAATTGGCCTGAAAATGTTAATAATGCACTTAAATGAGCCATTTCAGGTGTAATAAAAAACGTTTGAATATTACGAAGGATGCACCGCTGAAGTAAATGCACATTGTTGTTGGCTGGAGTGGAATACATTACGTTGCGCATAACAGTAAAACTCTCTCTCTCTCTCTCTCCCTCTTCAGAAAATAAAAAATTCGGTCCAACACCATTGCTTTGAGTGATATATCTTTTTATGCATAGTTTTGGTAGTTGTTCTTTTATTGTAATTTATCATCTCTGTGCTTATTTTTGTTTTATATTTAGGATGTGTAATGCTGGAATCCTTCTAAATGGTATAGGTTTCACTTTATGTGTTCTTTGCTTGTCTAGTTGGATTTTTACATTAAATTTGTTTTTATATTTTTACTGCATGCTGAGAACATACTACTCCAAACGCTGCAGTAATTAAATGTGAATACAAAAATGAACATCTGTTCATTCCTCTGGATTTCCATCTGGCTTTTCTTTGCGCATTTGAAATATTTCTGTAATTTAAAAGCTGAAATATATGCGTGAATAGAAAAAAATGGAATGAAATAAATGGGAGCGACGACTGCTTTTTAAAATACAGACGTTATTTATTTAGACATGTCATTCGAGCGTATATTAAGTAGTCCCTGACTCTAACCCTTTCATCGTTGTTCGTTGTTGATATCCATTGTAAACGCAACTACGGCTTGATAATTTCATCATGATTGTGCATTCACATGAATTGAACGTTTATGAACTGGTTTTTTGTTACATTGTGTTTTGCCAACCTAACTAATATGGTAATACATTTTCTGAAATGACATTCGTAACTGAATATGATTAAGCACATTTTTTCAAGCCAATATATGTAGATATGCTATAACTACACAACTTGTAACCTCACAATTGCCTGTGTTCTCATCACCACAACATCCCCTTTCGTTACTGTAACGATTGAGAGGGACCAATGAAATACAATTATAGTTGAATATGTTAACGTATTAATGAATATAAGCTGAAAGACGGATATGTCTGTTGCTTGATAAAAAACGTGTTTATGTTTGCATTGATATGTTATATTCTCAGAAGTTGGAGTGTGGAGTGCATCCTTTTTAGAATACCATGTAGCAGTAATATCTCATTACGCAGTTTAACTGCTCGGCAGTAATGAACTAGTCAAAAGACACTGTGGGCTTAAAGAGGCATTTCAGTCTCAAATGTGAAGTCCCTGAGCGCTCTTGTCATTATTTATCGCGTGTGCAAGGAAGCATATCATTTCTACTTCAAGTATAATTACAACAACGATATTTTGTATCAGTTCTGTTCTACTCTGCCGCTGCGTGCTGTAATCCCATTTGGTACGACGAGCACACCCTCATTCCTGTAGCAACGCAACAAGTTAACAGAATCACTGTCTAAATGTATTATCTTTATACCCCAACGTTGATCATAAACTTGTTGTTTAAACAAAAAACAATAAACAAAAACCGTAGGTTTTTTAAGAGCTAGTATTTTTACCTACTTGTGTTTTCACCCATTTGGATACACACTGGTCTTCCGATACAAAAATATTTGTTTTTAGCGAGGAAAAGAACTTCATAATGACAAATTAGTTATTTTGATATTACGGTCACTACGGAAGGAAGCAAGCTTGTCTGATTTTGTGTCTCTTGTGATTGTTGTGGTATTAACGTGATCGTTTGGTAGACGGTGTAAAACTAACTAATTAGGTAAGTGGTGGAAAAATTTGCAAAATAAAAAGTGTAAACGCATTTCGGGTTAGGAAGTGGTCAAATTGATTTCTCCAGTTTCCTTGAGCATAGCACGCAATGACTCTTTTTTGTTGGAAAATGTAAATGGCCGAAAATAATTGGGCTAGACTAAATCGGCAGTATGAAATTGGCGAAATTTAGAAAAAATTATTTTCATTTTTACACGATACTTGTGTGCCTGTACTAAATATTTCTGGAAACAAAACTTGTTTCCGAGTCATCACAAATTGAATTACGATCAATTTCCAAAAATAACATTTAAAAAATAAACATTGCTTTTTTGGATTTCAGAACTCATCATTAAACTAATTTTACCCAGCATCGTAACAACATATCTTGCAAAAATGAGCGGTCCACCTCCGTGCAGAAATTCCCGTATTAACAGCACCCACATAAGAGCAGGCACGTCGTCATCGTCAACAGGTCGTGCTCCACAGGATGTAACAAACGCAATGATATATAATATGGTTTTGAAGACGGATGCCAGATTATCTCAGGATATTGCGCGTCTGGAGGTAAATATGAGGGAGATTCGTTCCCTCATCATCAGTGCACTATACCCGACCAGTCCCCACGGCAACAACTCATCCAGTGGGCTCGGAGAAACTGGCGAGGAATTTGGCCAAGATGGTGAACTGGAGGGAAGAACGCGAAATCATTCGGTCTCAAATTCTGCAGACGAAACGTATTCTATTAATTCGGGCAACGGAACACCATTGGGGGCTAGAGTGGAGACCATTTTATATATTCCAAACAATACTTTTCAAACCGGAAACGGTGGCCGCGACCCGTTAGCATCCAATAGCAGCTCAATAAGAGATGTGTCAGACGAACTACAAGGAGGCGGAGCGGAGACACCCGCTTCAGTGGAATCGGTTATTGTTGACGGCGTGGTCGAGAACAATTCTTATTCCGGTTTCATGCTACCACATTCATTCGATTACGTACGACATTTTTCTTATATTGCTTAATATCCGGTCGTACATGTAACTGATACATGCGTACTATATTAATGATAATGCACACATTAATAATAATTGAATGCATTACAGGCTGGAGATGCTGGTGTCCAGGACACAGCAGTGAACGGAGTTCCGCGTAACGACACGGCTCTCTCAACTGCTGCCGCCGCGGGTGTAAATGTTACCGCCGAGACTGAGGACGATGACGTGATAATTGACAGCGATCCAGACACGGTAAACGGAATATAAGATGATAGCATTTGAACGTTGAAATATGCAATCTGCTACCCACACGCTGAAAATTTTAAAATTCTTCACAGTCACACACCAGATATCACACCTTGTGACGTACCCAACTTAATGACTTGACAGTGCCGTGCTGTATGTTAAAGAGTATGATGGGGTCACAAGACTATTCCCATTAAGTTGCCCATCATCAAAAACCCCTGTGTCCCAAGTTTCATCTCGCTCCCTTTCCTTGCTACCATGAGGTATGTATCACAAGTACAGCGTACCAGCGAGCGTGCATTTAGGATGTAACGCCCCGAGGGGGGAATGGGGGTCTCTGATTAGGGTGATGTAACATGTTAAAAGGGGTAAGTGTGGCATGGGGGAGAGAGTATGAAAATTGGGGCTTTTTGCGTGACGTCCTAGATGGACGATCCCACAGCTGACAAAAATGTCAACAAACAAAACCTGAATATGCAAAGCGTATGGTTGTATCAGCTAATATATTGGTGTGCTGCTGCACAACTAATCAAATTGTCGATGTTCAAATCCCTTTAGAGGTAGATTTTACTTCAGAGAAAGAAAAGTGGAGAGAAAATGACACGCCAGGCTAGGCTTCAATCGTACAAAATTATGTGCTCTTATGCGCAAATAATGAACATTCATTGTTCCGTTAAGGTAACATTACCTTTTGCTAATTTTTTTATGACAGTCAATGGGGGCAGGACCAAGTACGCAACGGAGGCCTCCACCTCCTGCAACGGAATCTGGCACGTCAACCCTCCGCGATAATGACGTGCCGGCCAATAGTTGCAGAACGAGCAGACGTCGTCGTAAACAGAATCAAGGAATCTCAACGGCTCCTACATGGGTGGAACCTGAAACCAGTAAAAGTCTCGCCAGCTTAACTTCTCGGCGAACACGTTCCAGTGGAAAATCCGAAACATCTCCTGCCGAAATGGCTCATAAATCTTGGGGTGTCGCTAATGAAATCCAGAAAGTGGTAGTGAAAAGGGAGCCACATTACTTCTCCCGTGAAAGGATTGATGACACGGGAGAAACGCGCTTTGAATGCGTGTGCGGGTTTCATACACACAAAAAAGTCTACATGAACCGGCACACCAAAGCCAACAGTTTGGGAAGATTTCGGTGTCCCTTGTGCCCGGAACTCTTTCCAACTTGCACGATTGTACGAAAGCACTTGGAGAATGAGCACGAGTTGAGAGATCTTCCACCGAGACTCCTCAAATGCAGAAGATGTCTCAAGGTCTTTCTCAAGAAGGCAGACAAAAGGGGACACAAAAACCAAAGGTATATTTAATTAGTGCTATACATCCAAACAGAAGGTTAGGCTTGTTTATGGAATGATGGCCTCCTATACTGAATCTGTTTGTTTTTGCAGCAATAAAGCTTGCGTGTCGAGAAAAACCATCAAGAAACAAGATGGTGCACAGGTACCCCAGCAACGCATACCTTCCTTTACAATCTCCACGGGACCAAGCTGCAGCAGCACAGTTAAGAGAATTGGCTAAACATTTCGACATGCAAGAATTACTGATGATTATGTGTCTTAATGGGAAGCCATAATTTCAACTTTAAGATGATTATGTTCATTAAATCTCATAGGCAATATGCTATCATTTGACATTTCTATTCCATTGATGTGTGTAGTTTATGGGGGTTTAAGTTTGTAAGGTACAAAATAATATTTCCAAATGTTCATTTCAATTAAAATACAAAAACAATATTGATATTTTTTATCTATTGTATAAAATTCCGAAACATGACAAAAGAACATTAAATGCCGATAAAGATTCTATTATATCCCTTGTACCAAGTGTATCGAAGAATAATTTCTCTGCTTGAATAACTGCAGTAATAATAGTAATGGTAGTAATTGTACTAATAAGTAGTAATTGTAGTAAGTGTAGTAAATAATTGTAGCGTGCGTTGATTTTGTCATAGCAAATGTATCCAATATAAATTAAAATATGTAATGACTATACCTCATATGAGAAATATATTTCTCGAATATTCTTGAGCAACTATAATGTTTTACTGATTACGTATTTGGAGTAATTTGGTTCCATGTATTGATGCGTTCCTTTTGACAATAAAGACATTATTATTGAATCATAGCAGATGCAGCCAATCTAAATATTGAAAGAACACATAGAACATTAAAAACGGGAAAAGCTTTACATTCATAAATTTTTTCGTTCAATTTTTTCCAGAAAAATGACACTTATGGGGGTGTTCATATACAAATTTATATAATATCAACTCCCACGCATCAAACGCAAAATAGAACAAACATATGTATATTTTATTATTTAAATATTTAATTACATTGAAAAACATTACATTGAACGCCAAATGTAACGACTGGGTACATATGGACAAACTGATTATTAGTGTTTACAGAATGCTAATAATGGGTAACGGATAACATTGATACAACTGTGTCACACTGATTTTCAAGTGCCGTTTTTGACCATTAATTAATGCTCAAGATTACACCAAATGATGTATATATTTTTGGAGTCCTGAGGCGAAATTCAATCTAATGGTGTATTGCATGTTGACCTCTGACCTCAGAGGGGGACTTCCCCCCTGAGGTAAAATAAAAAGGTAATTTGGTAAAACCAAATATGCCATCTTATAGAGCATGGAAAGGTATACTTGGGTGCCAATCTTTGAACATCTAGAGTAAATGTAGTAGAGATGGCGGCAATTTTAAATTTAAGTAATTTAAAAATTAATTACTTCTCCGGGGGAGGGTAGGGAAGCCTAATTTCTGTTGTGTGGGCATTCCAGAGATTAATACTACAACCCACATTAATTTCGAAGTATGAATCGGTAGGAATCGTGGGATAATTGAATTTGAAATTCACGGTTATTTCATATAAAAATGAGAGAAAATTAAACACGAGTGACCCGAATGACGATTTTAATTTCGAAAATAGATTTCGAATTCGAATCTCAGTTACAATTTTGGATGTCTATGTGTTAATTAAGTAAGGAAACATTAACTGCACGATCATATACATTTTCATCGCTTAATTCGAATATTTAAATTTTACATTTGGGGTTCAAAGTTGACCCAGGTTCAAAATTTTCATTTTTACGGTTTCACTCGTACACTAATACATGAGGACATAAAATTGTAACTGTAGGGTTCGCAATCTAAATCTTTTTACAAAAAATTAAAATCGTCGAAATTCGTCAGTGGGGTCACTAGTGTTTAATTTTCTCCCATTTTTATATGAAATAACCGTGAATTTCAAATTCAATTATCTCACGATTCCTACCGATTCATACTTCGAAATTAATGTGGGTTGTTGTATTTATCTCTGGGAGGCCAAGCCAAAAGAAATTAGGCTCCCATACCCTCCCCCGGAGGAGTGATTAATTTTTTAATTAATTAAATTTAAAATTGTCGCCATCTCTACTATATTTACTCTAGATGTACAACAATTGGCACACGGGCACATCTTCCCATGCTCTATAAAATGGCATATTTGGATTTACCAAATTACCTTTTATTTTACCTCGGGGGGGAAGTCCCTCCCTGAGGTCAGAGGTCAACGTGCCATACACAATTAGATTGAATTTGACCTCAGGACTCTAAAAATATATACATCATTTGGTGTAATTTTGAGCATTAATTAATGGACAAAAACGGCACTTGAAAAACAGTGTGTGTGTGTGTTAAGTCCTTATTAGCCAACAAACATGGTTAACGTTAGTGTAAATGTGTTTTGATAGGTAGTAATGGAAGTCAGTGGACAAAATTGCAGACTGGTGCAAAAGTTGTCGCGGAATTTAATATACTTTATGCGTTCATTTGATATTTAGATGGGTTGCATCTGCTATGGTCTGAATGATGTCAGTTATTGAGCACTTTCTAATTTCATTGACTTAACATAGTGCCAAAAATTCATTGACTAGTTATAGTGAAAAGCATTGGAGGACCTTCGTCTTAATAATTAAATATTAAATTGATGAATTCAGTTTGAATATGATAATGATTTGGATTTGGTAAAAAGTTTATTAGCGAATTAATCCGTCTTGAAGCATTGCAGACAGACTTGTGCCTTGCTGTGTCTTATGCAATTTTATACATGGGAATCCGTGAGCTGGTTCGTATCCACAGCCGACAAAAAAATTCGCCTTCCAGCATTAAAATTTCGAAAATAAAAAAAGCTCCTATAGAATGATGATGAATCGCTGAAAAGTGTCCGAAAATGCAAAGATATCTTGAGGCCACAAGGGTTTCTAAATATCTTTACATAAAGTTAGGCTGATAAAAACTTGTATCGGAATTTATTGGCCTAACTTTATGTAAAGATATTTAGAAACCCTTGTGGCCTCAAAAATATCTTTGCATTGTTGTATCGGAATTTATTTCCAATTTTGCATTGCTGGCTACGGACACTTCAGCGGTTCATCATCATCATCATTTTTGGGAGCTTTTTACTGCCCTTTTTATGTCCTTTAGGTTGCTAGTGTTTTATCGGCCTACGGGGATCGGCCAGCTCACGGATTCCCATGTATAAAAATGCATAAGAACAGCAAGGCACAAGTCTGATTGCAGAGCTATTTTTCCGCAGACATAACTTCCGGTCTGAGATGAAACCTATTGTTTGTTACCAGATAGAATTACCATCATACTACGTAGTTATGGTTGTCAAATGTTTTCTGTGGTAGTGGCATAATTTGAGTGTTCAGAGGGAGACTAGCTAGCATGCTCGCTAGCATGCTCAGACAACTGGAATGATGATATGACGGGAATAAGAAAACTCATAGTTTTCCTTCCACGGGCAGTGATTTTCCTTTAATCTTCTACGATGCTGAAATCATGGTTATTAGGATGACGAACTAATCACCGACGAGTTATGCATATTTATCAAAATTGGCCCTATAATGATTTTCTCAATTCCAGCTCAAAATGCAATGGTTTAACGTATCCAGGCATTTTTTGTACTCACTACTGTAAACCGGTATCGAGAAAGCAATTGGGGCTGACAAAATACACTCACCAGTGCATTTAGTTCCTATTGCTGCGTATTTGCTCATTGTTAGCACAAGTTCTTATCAAAATACCCCAAAAATGTATTTTCATCCCTTTTTTCACTCGCATTATTTTTCCAAGCAACAGGGACGGAGAACATCTGACCTAATAAACACAACTGCGCAGTTTTCTCACTTGTGGCCTTGTATTTTTGTTTTGACCATGTATGCTCGCATGCGTGCCTCAGAATGTTGGATGCGGTCGCATCGAAAAAAAGGTAAAACAAACATTGCTGTCTACTGAGAGCCATTAAAGGACCAACATCAACTAAAAGTAAGCACTCTTGACATGCAATTAATAACGCATTGCTCTGTGTGTCCGAATGATGAGTTGTATCCTCCAAGAAGTAGTTCATTAGCCCTTAACATCTTATTACTTAATTGCATTTTTGTACACACCAATTATATCAGTAATATACTCCAAGAAAGCGCTCTGTGGGGAAATACTCCCCTTGATTTATCGTTGCTATCGAACAGCATACATATATGAATGTAAAAATGCATTTTTTTAGCATTGCAAGTAATCTTCCCCAATTATAAATAATCATTGATAACAATATGCGATGAGTGTTAAAGCCGACAGAAGGTAGAAAGCTTGCCAATGCATGCATTTTGTCACTGCGCGGAGAGCTCTCCACTACTGCATTTTCTGGACTTGTCACTGAAAGTTGTTCCCGAGAATTGGAAATGTTCTGTTTCCAGTAATATCCAGTGATCACGCACCAGCTTTTAAGTAATGTACTCGTGAAAAAATGAACATATTCGCTGCAGTTGTTACCGTATTCATTACTTAAAAATATATCAACAGGAAACATATGCAGTGCGTTCATTGCGTACATACCTTTAAATATTGTTATACTGGGTATGTAGAAGTGCAGGATTGTGAAATCAGGTTATTATTTCCTGTGTGGACAAGAGATAATTTGAATATGTGCAACAAAACCATAGTCGTTTCATACATTCTTAGAACTTTAGATTACACATTGGTTAACCATTACCGTGCCCTTGTTGTTGTTCCACTTTGTCTACGCAACACATAAAAATCTGGGTACTGAGCTTTTAATATTTTCATTGCTCAGGCCAGAGTATCCAATTGCTCAGGAAAACTGTTGTATATTGTTGTTAATAGGCTGGAATTCGTTAAAATGTTAGCAAACATTTATTAACTGAAACGAGAATGTAATGCCTTGCGGCATGTTCAAGTTTAAAAGCCTATCCCACAGTAAGAATATGTGATCAGCATCTTATTTCCATCTTTCAGACCATAAAATTGCTTTGGCTCCACGTCTGAGTAGTAAACTCACCGGAAGTTTGAGAATAAGAGGAGCCCTTACATTTACACATCTTTATCAGTCGAACCTTTTTTGTCACTTCTCAGCACTTTGCTTGCTTGCATTTCACATGTAAGATGGTCTATAATGAAGTGATTTAAAATAGAATAAACTCGTATTACTGCTTCGTACTGGAGACCTGCACATACAATTCTATTTGTACCGCTGCAGAGAAAGTAGGTGTGGGCATTTCAGGGTTTCAATTTTTCAGCGAGACTATGGTAAAATAACTAATACAATGCTGCTTCTGTTTCATGGTTCCTTTGACCGTTGCTGCAGCATTTCGCTGTATTTACATTTTGTGATCTGATTTGAATGGAGATGCAATGTAAAAGAAAAGAGCAGAAAAGAACAAGCATGTGTGAAGTGTTGATGTCAAATACCAAGGCTGATCCATATTTTCAGGGTGTGTTTAGGCATGAATGTTACTATTTTTAAATAGTTGTTCCTTGTAAACATAAATCGTTATCTGAGCTGCCCAGTCCTCATCCTGAAAGAAGTACTTTCATCCCTTCCTATGCTAGCACTTTTTCGGACACGCAAAACGAGTCCCAGGTTGTTGAGCACAAACAAATACAAGTGCATCGCATCAGCATTTGTTGTCCTGTTTTATTTCATTACATATGCACCGATGCATACAAAAGACTGTCGCCAGCTTTCGTATCGAAAAAGGAAGGGGACGCAACTTTCTCGCTGTGTATGCATAAAGGGTCCAGTATCAAATAAAAGTAAGCATTGTTTGCATGAAACTAACAACCTTTTTCTACAAGTGTCCGTATCGCTAAAATGAGAGCATCCTTACAGGAAGACATTTATTATCCCTTAATATTTTGTCACTTTATGACATGTTTTTATACATCAGTCTTATAAGTAATCAATTCCAAGAAAAAGGTTTATATGAAGATCATATTGTATCATATCTCTGAGTTGGCCAAGCACGCACGCATAAATTGAAAAGATGTGTTTTCTTGCCATTGCTTGTAATCATCTCCAAGGACATGATACAATTGAATAAATAATGCGGAGAATGTGAATGTCCACCACAGGCAGAAAACTGACCAGTGCATGCATATTATCCCGACGCGGAGAACGCTCAACAACTACATATGCAGTGGTCATCTCCAGAAATGAAAACTGTTCCAAAAAATTGGAAATATAGAACGACCAGAAACTTATTTGTTTCTGCGTGTCCGTCTTCAAGTAATCAGCAGTGACCAAGTGGCTCAACATTTTCATAATAACAATAGTTTATTTATTCAACGAGAATTTATATGTGCTTAAATAATTACATATGTGAACCGTGTTTCAATTTTATGCAAGTTTTAATTGATCGAATCCGGTAGTCATAACTAGTTAACAACTATTGTTTTGTATGAACTTACATTGCATGTTATATTGTGAACAACGAAATTGGCCACTGACATATCTTAAGAAATTATCATTGTGTACGTCTCATCATCGTCGCTGCAAGGACCCGTGCATTGTAAGTAACAAGGATTATTGACAATCTATTCTTCTTCCGTATGTAAGATTTAAAACAAGTTCTCAACAGAAAAAAATAATTTAAGGCTGAACATTGACACAATTCTAGAATATATTTTACACGAATAGCCTGGCTTGTATTCATTTTTACATTTGCTTTCCCTTTCACATTTGTTTTCCTGTCATCGCATCACAACCAAACGCTTGGCATTTCACAAGCTACAAGACAACATATTGAATAATAATAAGCGCTCGGGTGAAGTCACCCCATTCATTTTTCGTATTGTATTCGCTTAAAACTTAGAAACTGCTTAGAGTCCGTTATACCCTTGTTTTCATTGGAGATGCAAACTCGTATAAATAGCTTCAGTGAAACTAGTTGTGCAGCGTTTGCAATTCAAATTGAAATAATGCATATCGGCAACACGTTCCATACATGTGCCCGTCTTTCTGTTGCACATAAATTATGCAACACATAAACCTGGATGCAGTTTTTTACATTTCCATTGCTAAGGTTTACATATTCAGGCGTACTTGAGCATATTGTTGTTAGTTAGCGTTAAATTTGTTACGCTGGTTGTAAAAGCTGATACTGGTTGATGAATTGTAATGCATTGCATCATGTCATTCACAAAAGGTAAAACAACTGTAGGAATATGTCGTCAGCATCTCACTTTCACCCTTCAAACTAAAACAACAACTTCGACTTCACGTACATTGTAAGTAATAAGCTCACTGGAAGTTTGAGAAGAAGGGATGCGTAATTGGGCGCATCTTTGTATATTACATTTACATTTCATGGATTCATTTTGCCACAAAGAATATTGTCGACAGAAAAATGGAAAAGATAGGATTTTTAAATTCAGATGCAAATTGAAAGGAAAGACGAGGAATGCAAAAAACAAGTATTTTTTTCCTCGGAAACATATATACTAGATAACGAATGCAGGCAGATATGAGTACTGATTGTGAGTACATGTAGCCTATGCGATGCAATTAAAAACGATGCGGCAAAAATGTTTGTGAAGTTATTTCTTGCTTACAAACATTGTTGCTGCAGTATTTTAAATCACGTACAGGTTCAAATGGAATATTTCCGGTCGAGATATTACTATTATACCACAAATTCAACTTTCGTTCACTTGCTGCCTGATGCAATGGTTAGTTAGTTGATCCAATATGACATAATTATGGTGCAATTAGAGAAAAGCGCCTAAAAGTGTAACAGTCCCTTTAAGTGTAAGTAAATGTAATACCAATCCGATCTCTAAGTTGGGACACATTCTCATCGTTTAAATTTTCAGCCAGATTCTCTTCGCTCTGAGTTAAATTTCTATAAATTGTTGCGTCGTACACATCAAGCCGCACCTACAGCGACACAGAATGTACCCATGTTCATACTCAACAACATATATGTGTTGATGTTTTCTTCTTTTCCCAAGCATTTATTTGAGACTGAGTTTTACAATCTTGCACAAATATATTTTCCTTCTAAGAAGAAGCCCTTATCTGGAAAGCTGAAAAGTGCTCGCTTCCCTTTCTCCACTTGCTATTTATTGAACAAGCAAATGCAAGTCTAATCATATTGAGCACGCACAAATACAAGTTCATATTTTCCTCATTTGTTGACTTGCTTCTTTCATTCCATCATGCATGTACATGTGCGTAGCTGGGAAATGTAGATACCCTTGGATCGAAAAAGGATACAACAAACATAATCGTTGAAGGGCAATGAAGGGATCGACATCAAATAAAGTGAATCGTTGTTGACTTTCAACAAACTGCATGTTTTTTTTCTGCCCTTATCGCTTAAATTATTGCCACTGTCCAGGACGACTTTTATCATCCCTTGACGTTGTACCATTTCATAAATTTTATTGTACACATAAGCAAACAAAACCTGAAAACGCTTTGCAGGGAAATCTTTGCCTTGTGTCATCTCTGTTTGGACGGGCAATATGAATTTATGGTTGCATTTACTTGCAAATGCGCATAATCTGCCTAAATGATACATTATTGCTGATGACAGTATGAGGAGAATGTGAGCCTCGACAACTGGCAGAGAGCCGGTCACTTAAAGTATTTTATCCCATCCCACAGCGGAGAACGCTTATTAACTACATTTCCTGCGCTAAACTTCGTTGTCATCACGACAACAAGAGCCAGAAATTCTGGCCCAGAATAGTGAAGGGGATTATTGGCACGACACCATGAGTCTCTCATTCTAGTACCAAAAATGTAATTTCGTCACGCACCTACACTTTCGTAAGAAGCCAGTGTGCTTATAGCAAGCTATACTTTGCTCGTATCATCTTTATAATTATGTCGAGTACATATATGCAGAGCTCTAAAAATAGAAATGGAAAAATTATGTGAGTTTCCTCGGACACATGCCTTTAATTCGGCTTCCATTGGTGTGTCCAATTATTATTTATCAACCTAATCGTGAATTATTGCAATTTTTAGATGAGATGCTAGATGTACTTGAGAATTGTAGATGCGTTCGCATCGTAAAAACAGGTAGAGAAAGCAATGCTAAGCTGTGAAGGGACCAACACCAAGTAATAAAATGTAAACATTGCCCACTTTCAAATAGTACCATCTTCATCAAGTTCACTTATAACTAGAATGCTTGCCACTGTGCAGGAAGACTTATCGTTCGTAGTTATCTTCCCCGTACCTTATCTCTGACAATGTACCAGCTCGTATGGATAATTCTGTACGAAAACCGACCTTGTTCGGTAGAACATAAATACCGTAAAATTTTGGTTAAAGGCGTGGCCCCAAACAATTCTGTATGCATCCGCGTTGTTTACTAAAAATGTGCGGTATTTATTTTCAGCCGAAAAAAGTCGGTTTTCGATCAGAATTGCCCATGTATTAATATGAATATAAAAAATATTAAGAAGAACTATTGTACATTTTTATTGGTTGTAATGGAATTAGTTTCATTGGTATTAAAACAGAATATCAGCTTGCAGCCAATATAATGTTCTGCGTAAGTCATTCCACCCTTCAGATCATAATAGAATCTCTGCTCTACTTCTGTTGTAAGGAGTAAGCTCAATGGAAGGTTGAGAAAAGAGGAGCCCTTACCCTTACGCATCTTTATCAGGTTGAACCTTTTTTGTAGCCCTTCATTCATGCAGCATTTAAATGAAACCTCATGACATTGACATTTTTCTTTATCATGGCATGGCATGTAAGTTACATGCCATGCCCAAAGTATAATGACATGATCCCAAATTATGTACATGCATGTACCATATAGGAACCTTTACGTAGTCATTGCGTATTTTTCATATTAATTAACATTCGCATTAGAATTTTTGGCTATTATTTGCTGTTATTGATTACCGTTTGTAAGAAAATATTTATTATTATGAGGTACAAAATGACCTACATTAAGGCTACATGACTTAAAATGCAGCATATGAGTCTTCCCTTTAGCCACAAAACTAATTTCTCATGTACATTCATTTACATGCATACAAATGGCTACATGCCATGAGGTGTTTTAACGAGAAATCATATGCAAAAGATAGTTTTCAGGTATTTCTCTCTGCTATATTTTCTGTCAACTTTGACAACTTTATGCTGAATTGTACGTCATAGCTCTTTGCTACGGTTGAGTCGGTTTCAAATTAAATAAACTCGTATCCATTACTGGCGGTTTATTCCATGAAAAAGAAAAAATGTATTTGAAGACCGTGACAACTTGCAGGCCTACACTTTGCATTTCTGATTTCAAGCATACTTTTACCAATGTTGGTATAAGCTCGTCTATAGCCGTGTCAAATGCCAAGGCATTTCTGTTTTTCCTTGCATGCATGCATGGCCTGAACATTAATATAATTTAACGGTGTTTGTTCCTCGTCAACATAAATCCGTGCCTTGACTCCTTATCTAAAAAGACGTACTCACATTTCTTCTTTCACTTTCACATTGTCGAACACGCAAGCGATGTAAACCGAGTCTAAGCAATGAGCAAGAACAAATACAAGTGCATCGCATCCTCGATTGTTGCATTGCTTTCTTCTTTCCGTCAAATATGTACCAATGTCATACACTGGTACATGCATGCGCTCAAATGGAAAAATGTAGAAGAAACAATGTTGTCGCCGTAGAAGCATAAAAGGTCCAATAATAAGTAAAAGAAAACATTGTTTACACGCAACTAATAACGTATTGACTCTAGTGTCCTTATCACTAAAATGATAGCAGTCCTAGAGGAAGACGTCAATCATCCCCTGATATTTTGTTACTTTATGACATGTTTGTCCACATCAGTCTAATCAGTAATCAATTCAGTTTTACAGGGAAATTATCTTTTTCTTATCCTTGCGTAGGACCAACACTTGTATGAATTGGAAAGATGTGTTTTATAACGTATATCTATATTACAATTTAAAATGTACATAAATATTATATGTACCTAATTGGAAAATGCAGCTTACGCTGCACGCTCCTGCTTGTTTTTGTCAAAGCGTTACTCTATAGTTAGACGCATAGCTGTAACATATACTTTGTACCTAGGCACCTACTCTCTTTTATTCGCTAGTGGAAATGCATAATATGTACTTTGTGCTTCGCACATATTATTTGTCTATGTGTGTCAATCTAAAGTTCAATCGTATCATGGAAATTATTGTAAGATCTTTGTTTAATACTTTGTCCGGTCGGTCATCAAATTACTCTTTCTGAAATATTCCCTTGTCATAATATTCCACGTAATTAGTATATAAGATGCAATTTAATTGGAATAAAATCAGTCTTGCAGTTGCAGTCAAAGACTCCAGGTCCTGAACTAGAGGTCTAAGACGAACAAATGCAAAATTCACAAAACCCAAAACCATTCCGTTTCACCATCCCCACTTCACAATTTATTCTCGTTACAGTTTCCTTGCCATTGCATGTAACCATCTCCAATGACATGATATAATTGAAGGCAGTGCGGAGTATATAAATGTATACCGCATTCATAGAATCGGCCAGTGCAAGTATTTTATCCCGACGCGGAGAATGCTCAACAACTACATCTCCAGAAATTGGAATTGTATGAACACCAAAAATTGTGTTGTTTCTATTAAATGCTAGTGAACAAGAGACTGACTTTTTTCATGATATCACTAGGAATTTTATAGTGGGAACGAGCAATACTTTATTAGTTGTTTCAATGTGAATATCTATAAGCATAGCAAAGGTGCTTATGTAAGTTATCCAAACTTCAATCGCTTTGCGAGTTTCAAATGCCCGAATACGGCCGTCATATCCGATTGATAACTTTTGTTTCATATGAACTTAAATAGCATGTTATATTGTGAACAGTGAAATTGACTACTGGCACCTTTGAATAAATTATCACTGTGCACTTCTCATCATCCTCGCTGCAAGGATCCGTGTACTGTAAGTAATAAGGTTTTTTACACAATATTCATCTACTGGATCGCAATATTATTCACATTTTGTTTGGTGTGATCGCATCACATGAATACCTTGGTAGTACAACAGCCGCAAAGCAACATGTTGAGTAGAAGTAAGCGTAGGAGTGAAGGAAACCTCTTCATTCCAGGTTTTTCGGTTACTTTACTTTTAGTTGTCATGTCTCCGTTTTCATTGGAGTTTCAAACTTATGAAGTAGCTTCAATGGAAATCAAGGTGCACCTGTAGCAATTCAAATTTCAAGTAATGGATGGTGACTTAAAAATCATATTGCGACGAAAATGGCGACACAAATTGATGTGTAACTTGATTTCGTTTATATTTTCAATTCAAATATGTCTGGGGTACATTCCATCCAGGTATTTCCGTGGTGACGGTTAAAGTTATGAAACGATAATATTCAGGACAAACGCATTTTTTTGAGAGCATGTCGCAATTTTACCTACACGTAGTGTTATATTTGAATATTGTGCCTAAATGCCACCATCGCTACAAGGGTAGTATATTTTTTCAAAGAAGTTACTGGCGTGGCGACATAAATCTTCCGTTTCTGTGAAATAAATGAACTATTGTCATGCAACTTTCATTAAGCAATAAGCCCGTGCATAGAGGAATCTCTTCATTGCTGGTGATATCTTATGCGTTATTCCCAAAAAGCATCAAGAGAAAACATAAATGCAGGGTTCACTGTGCAGACATCATCAACTCTGAATACATTGGTGTGGTTATCCCTGATGGGCATATTAAAATGTTTGCTCACTGGTAGGTTGAGTAGAAGGGTAGCCCTTTCTCTTAAACATCATTATCATTTGAACCTTTCTGTTACATCTCAGCTCATTGCTAGGAGAAAGGGTCCGAAATCTAGCTAGCCTTTTATCTGCATCCGTACCGCATATGCGTTGTTAAGCATATTAGACGCTTAAACCATTACCATGAGTTTGAACCAACAAATGTTTATGATGCCAAGGCATAAAAAGATCATTTTCTTAACTAAAATCCTATAGGCTGTGTTCAAATAGCATATATTGCGTTATCGTAACAATGGATATGAGCACGAATCCTTTCTCCTTTCTCATATGTTCGATGCTGCTTTGGGTGAATTGGTATAACAATTGTGACGGAAATATAAGTAAAGGTATTCCAGAAAATTGCATTACATTTACTAATTTATACTCTAGTTATCATTTGAGATTTAAACTCATTTTTGAAGGAGCTTAAACCGAAATGGTATATTAGGGACATATTTCTTTTGGAATTAATGTGGAAAGCTCTGTTGCGACTTTTTAATTATTCCCGACGGTAAAAGATAATCGTAAAGTAAACAGTAGAGAGATAGATTGATACCGAAATTGATTTATTATATATTTTGGACCATTTGTCACCTGAATACTATTACATTTGTAACTTGGCAATTCAGTGGTGATGGAAAGAATTATAAAACGGGAATAATCATGAGAGGTATATGTGTTTTGAAGATACCGTCATTTAACTTACACGCACTTAAGCATATACGTGAGCAATACATCTCCACGAAATTATCACAACAATGACCTGTTCATTTTTATAAAGAGGATTATCGGCATGACACCGTGCTTCACACCATAAAGTAGCTTTGGTTTCATGTGTGCCGTTTGGCCAAAGCGCACTGCAAAGTTGAGAAGAAAGAGACCATTGTTTGTGTACATTACTATCAGTTCAGCCTTTTCACTGCTTATCAGCTCAAAACATATTTTATTTCACATATACGACGACTTACACTGGCGAGAATTCATTTGGATTAAGCTTTTACTGCTTGTTATCGGCAACCTGCATTTTAGTGCATATGAACAACTGCAAGCGACCTGAGGTAGTTGTTGCTAGGATTCATATTTCCAGAGAGGATATTGTATACAAAATGGTTGGGGAAGATGCATTAATTGTTAACTGGTTAGCCTTGTAACTCCTCGCCTTTTGAGCCTTATGAAACGCATAGATGGTTTCGTATTTGACTAGTCTGTTTAAGCCTGGGTCTTTAGATATATTTATTTCCTGTCAGGATATGTCCATATTGTAGCCAAGACGAAATGCTTGCATCCATTGCGAGAGAAGAGTATGTAAACTGGACTATCTTCATTTCCAATGCCCATGCATCTTCCTATTCTCATGCTGATTGATTGAACCATTACAATCTTCTGAAAATATATTTTCTACTTGGTGTTTGCATTTGCCTGGACGTAGGCAGAGGTCCTTGTCTGGAAGGCTGAAAAAGCACTCACTCATATCCCTTTTTCACTTGTACATTGTTGCGGGACACGTAAGAGAATGAAAGTGATAATAATCAAGTTGCGCATGAACAAATGTTAGTTCGTTATCTCCACATTTGTTGACTTGCTTTTTCCTTTCCGTCGTACATGTCATTCTTTATGTGTGCCGGAGAATGATAGATGCGCTCGCATTGAAAATAGGAAGAGCAAGCAATGTTGAGCTGTTAAGGGACCAACATAAAATGAATGTAATCCTTGTTCACATTCAACAAGTAACATATTCCATTAAGAGCCCGTCTCACTAATATGATTGACACTGTCCAGGAAGATTATAATTATCCCAATTCACCATTCATAATCGGTCTTAGAAAGTCCTCAATTCGAAAAAAGCGTATTGCAGGGAAATCTTCCCCCTGCCTTATCTCTGCAATGGATCGACTCTTACATGAATTAAGATATGCATTTCCTTGCCAATGGCAAAATACATTTGATTTAACAAAGCATTTTGTATTTTGTAATTAAAGTACTTTTTATTCCAAAATGCATTTTGTAATTTGTAATTGCAATACAAATACAATGTAATTGCGGTGCTCTGTTTGCCATTGCAAGTAATGTTCCTCAAGGACTTTTTGCAACTGATAACATTGAATGTGAGCCACGGATGTGGCCTGGTCCAGGCCAGTTTAAGTATTTTATCCCTAAGCATGGTACGCTTAACAACCGCATTTTCTCTACTCACAAATTAAAAAAAACAGCTTCAAAAATAACAAAAAATGTATTTCAAAACTGGAAATATATACAGGGAAGAAATAAGTATTTTTTGCCGTTAAAAATAGATACATTGGTTTTCAGTTTCCTAGTAACAACGTCATTCTGTGTATGTCCGTGTTCCATTAATTTTTGAAAAAACAGTTTTGAAATTACGGTAAGAACTTTTAGCAGTTACTTTGGTAATTAACGTTCAACTTAAACTTAATGAATTATATGTGCAATGTCTCTCGTATTTTGTGAATCTCTGTTGGTCGAGTGACATTGTCCCAATAAGTTAGCAATTTTAGCTTTCTTTTGAGCTTCAAAAACTATAGTGAATATTTAAAGCAGCCGGAGGCTAAAAATACTAACATTATGAACAAGCATTTATCGCCGAAGAGACCAGTCGATTGCATGTAAGTAAAAAGCTTTATTAAATCGCTATATTATACTTTCGCATTTAAAAGATAAAGCTATTACACGACCAACATGTAATTCAAAGTTGAACGTTGAATCAATCCCGCACACATTTTTGATGTTTAGAGTTTTTTTCATATCACAATAAGAAGCTTCGCAATATACTTGAAACAAGGCAACACATTGTATACCAGCATGCTTTGGACGGAGCAACACTTCATTAAAGGAAGTTTTTTTACCCACTTTCAGTAAATTCTCACATATAACATAGGCTGAGTGGAAAGAGATCATTATTTGTATGCATTTCTGTCAGTTGGGCCTTGCTGTGATTGTTTTCATTTCATATGTGCGATAATTATACATGCTTGGTTTAAAATGTAATGAGTCAACTGCGTGTGAAACCATTTAAACACTTGCAAAACCTGAAAATGTGCTTGTTTCACGAATTCATTTTTCAATAGAGAATATTGTAAACAAGAAAAGATGGAAGATGTGTTAATTCCTAACTGGCTAGCCTTGACACACCGGCCAATTTTAGACTGTGTAGTTAGGTCAAAATTACAATTGGTTCAATTCACAATTGCCCGTACCAGCTACGTAATTATGTGTACGGTTTATATGTTGGGCATATATGAACCAATCTGAGGACAGACTGAATGTTCTTAGCAATGGTAAAAAATATGGTGGAAATAATGGAAATATGTACCTACCTAATATATATATTATAATGTAAATGTTAATGAAACGTGTAAATTTTTGTAGTTTCAGGTTTCACCACAAACCACCAAACTCAACTCATCTTATGAACAATATGGCAGAAAATTGTTACAGCAAGTATCCTTCTGAAATTAACCAGAATACGGACAGAACCCATCTTCATCCCTTCGGAAGGGGAATGGCATCCGCCTCGTCTTCCCATGCACCACCCGCGATAACCAACAAAATGATTTACAATCTTTTGTTGGCCTCTGACGCAAGACAGTGTGAGGACATTGCAAGTCTGCAGAAGGATATGAGGCAACTGCGTTCACTCATAACCAACTCATTGCTTCGCGATGAATATCAATTCATAAATTCCCAAAATGGGCTCATGGAGAATCATCATGCTCCACTTTATGCTGAAAATGGGCATCTATCTGGGGTAAAGGATCAATCTCACTCTGGAACTCTTGATGGTGGAATAATAAATGAGAATGTGAAGGAGCCACTTGTAATCGGCCAAGTGGAAAGTTCCCATATCCGCATCCGAGCTAGCTTGCCATCAGAAATTTACAACGGCTTCGTACAGAAATCCACAACGGAGTCACCATCAGATTCAGCACAGCGCAATGCCTTCGCACACGAAGACATATTTAATAATGGACTTTCCGAGGAATTTCCAAACACAGCTAATGACCAACAAGATCAATTTTCGATGGATGGCGTTATTGGTGACGACAATGATGGAAACAATTCTGCTTCAACTGGATACACTACGTGTACTGATCATAAGGTATGGAATTTTTATAGTGTCTTGGGGACTTAAGTGTTTCGTCCTGTCCCAAAGAAATATGTCATATACCGTAATGTTTAAAATGATATCTTGACAGACCGGGCGTGCAGCACGTACCATGATGGGACAAACACATGAGCTTTCTGCACAAGCCCTGACTCCAGCCAACCTTGTGGACCTCACGGTTGAAGATAATACCGTGGATGGAGAGAAGTACTATGTACACGTTCAAGGTGGTTGCGAGAATGATAACTTGATGATAGTTAATGACACAAACACGGTAAGTTCAAATTCATTTGATTGGGCTATTAGTGACTAGTACGCTACATTATGGTTTCATTTATAAAATTACGTCCGGCTGATATGAGCAAGCATATTCAAGCTTATTTTAGGAATCATGCAACATGATGCCAAAATCGCAACGTAATAAAAATATGTTCTTTTTATGGCAGGGAAGGGTAACTGAAAAGGTTACAATGGGCTCACATTTACAGTCGCCCCAACCGGCAGAGACTCCGTCTTCTGGAACTTTTGCTGATCTTTGTGACAACAACAACGAGAGCAATATATACGATAATGTTAGTTTCTATAATACACTCCCATATTAAATGTACATATTGTCTAAACGCAAAGTTGACACGCAAAGTTATTGTAGACACGCTAATTCTTTCCATTTTAGGAACCCGAAATGCCATTTTTGGAACCAGAAGTAGGAGACGTGAACCAGATTTTAAATACAGATTCAGCGGGTGGGCAAGGCATTTCTAAAAAGCGAAAGCGTTCCAATGGACGCGAGGGTGGTAAAATTCGGGGAATAGCCAAGGCTCCCATAAAGGAAGAACCTGGAACAAGTTCAGGTTTTTTCTTCGCTTCTTCTCCACCAATAACACTTGTTAATTGTGAGCAACCATCTGTTGCTTTGGCACCCGTTCAAAACAGGAAAGTGAAACGGGGAAGAAAAGTGAATGTTAAGGGGGAACAACATTACAACAACAACGACGGGAATATTAATGCAGTTACTGGACTATGGGAATGCGTCTGTGGTCATACCACAAGTACCAAATTCGGATTAGATCAACACATCCGAAAGCAGCAACTACCCAAATACCAGTGTCCTTCGTGCCCAGAACTCTTTCAAAGTCCTGTCAACGTACGAATGCATTTGATCAAGAAGCACAAGCAGCCGCGACTACGGCGGAGACTGATAAACTGCAAAAGGTGTTTCAAGGTTTTCCTCAGCAGCGTGGACAGAGTCGGACACAAAAATAAAAAGTAAGAAAATGCTTTACTTAAGCTTCCAATACCGTTCACAATAGTACATAACTGGTCGTCAATCATATAGTATGATTAAATAACACATATGGGTTTTATTCCATTTTTGCAGGAACCAGATATGCAAGCCCAGAAAAGGAAATAATGCTCAAGGAAATGTTAAGGCCAGTCGTCCTGTTAAAACGAATGCTGCGGGAAGCAAACTATCTCAACAAAGTGGGATTTCACCCAACCCAATTTCAGACTTATCGGACGGCATGAACAGTATCAGCTTGGTTACATTATAAATTGGTTCATTATAAATGATGTCAGGAATATAAAAAATATTTGTATATAAAAATAATTTAGGAATTTCAATGTTTTTTGACGAGATTTTTCCTCTTCAATTTGTTATACAATATCTTTGGTAACTACTTAACAGTTTGTAAATCATTACTGGCTGAATTGCTCTTCCAAAGCTTGTCCGGGAATAAAACTATTTCTTGATCATAGTTAACGTTTTAAATATCTCAGTGCAATTAATAATTCTATCGGTCCGATACAGAAATCGGTTATTCCTCAATTGTGTAAATATTCATGACAAGTTGTCTAAAGAACTTTATTATAACACGAACAATTATTTTTTCGATACTTTTTTATGATTAAAGAAATTCAAGTAAAACATTAAGATGTACACATGCCTAATTTGAAAAAATAAAAAATTTAGTAGAAATTAATTAATGCATGTAATTGTTCGGGGTCTATATTTTCATGAATTTGAATTTTTGTAAATTTTGCAGTCTAATAATAAAACTATTTTATGAAATACGATTATGATGTTTTACAGACGAGAAAAATAAAAGATTAAACACTCAAATAATTATTTAGCAGCACCTTTCAGAAATTGTATATTTCGCTGATTGATTATTTGTTAGTAGCATGTTTAATGTTAAAATTCATGTTGTAATGATTAATCAGTTAGAGCCAGTTAATTTGAAATTTGCAGTACTTATATTATTTACATTTGTCAATTTTAACTCATGATATAATGCCTTATCAATTTTTATTTGTACGACATGGATCTCTCCTAGATCCCAGTCCTCCCATATCTGCTCCTTTAGGAATTATGCACTTTTCTAAGGTAACACAATCCCGATGACATGCGCCCAAAAATACTTTTAAAGAAAATTGGGCAATTACAGGTATGATCATGTGGAGGAGCTAACTCAGTGAAGGATATTTTAAATGGGCATATTTCGCTTTTCACATACTCATCGTAAATTCTCCATTTTATCTCCATCTTTGCAATAATTGTTTTGATATCGGATGCAGATTATTTTGCTCTGGACGAAGGTGGAAAATATGCTACGTTTTTGACTTTGATATTCCTGTAGTTTATTTGCGTCGACGTTTTAAACCCAGTTTCAGAGCTTTCTTTTCCTCCCCATAAAGGATCTCACTACCAGCTTATTGGGTCTGTGCCACATGGCAGACAGTTGCCAAATTCACATCAATCAAAGCCTTATCATCACTTATGGAGCAAAGTGTTGCTAGTCACAAGTGGATAAATGCTTGCGAAGACCAGTTTTTGTCGTCAAAGATTCCATTTGAATGCATATATTTTCACATTTGTAATCTGCATTCATCATCATCACTGTCGGATACATTATGTACACGTTGTGTTAAATATCAGCGTGGTATATTAATGTTCATCCAATTTCAGCCAGTAATGGGTATGTTACCCACCAGTAATATGCAACTGTATGCTCTAAATCTCGCTCTGCTGAAATGATGCAGCAGCAGATGATAATATCAGGCTGCTTTCAGCCGTGCTGATTTCGAGGCTGAACCGTTTGCGCAAATGCAAGGCAATTCGATTTCCCTGTGGAAAAAAACATCTGGAACAGATATATAATTTGGCCCATTATATGCTTTTTGATTACCGAATATGGGCGCAGCGTTTGTCCAGATTTCTGATATCCAATCGCCCAATGGAAGCCTTGATTGGAAATGTCCCCCATTTCTTACATCTACGTCTATTTACACAAAATAGGTACGAAATTTATTAATGTGTGCCCAATATACAAAAAGCAGTATTATCGTTTTTACATGCTATGTCGTAGCCGAGGGGTGGCATCTGTTGTTTGTTTACATTTATGTTTGCTTCTGCTATTAGCTGAAGCTGCGCACACTTTTCGGCTACGACATAGCATGAAAAAGCTATAATACACATCTTTAACTGAGAAGTACCCGTTAAAATTCCAAAACCAGCGGCGTAGTCCATAGCGTTGAGAAAGTCTATGTGGTGTGCATAAAATTTCATTGTACGGGAAATAGCCGCAGCATCTGCAAATATATGAAAAAGCAGAGAAAAAAATCACGTTCTGGAAAAGTGTGATTCTTTTTGCATGGCCTGGTTTGATAAGTTTACAGCTTACATTGCAAATTTGATCTGGGATAGTATTGCAGCAACAAGTCACATTGCATCTCTTAGGACTACTATGGTATTCACTTGCGACTAAATCATATATGACTTCCAGTCAGTATCGTTACTGTCGACAGCAATACTAAAATTTGCCGTTAGAAAATGTGGATTTAGAAAATGTGCCGTTGGAAACTTACTTGCCGCAGCGGCACTTTTGGAACAAAGCATTAATAACTGTAATTGTATAAATCAATTCGGGCATCGATCGTTATGCGTTTGCGCTATCTAATGTTCAAAAGTTTAGGGTCCATTGTATAATCAAAAATTGTCTTGTTTAATTTGGTCCTATCAAAGCGTTTCGAAATTAAGCGTTAATGATCGTCAAAACTGAAGCAGAAGAGTTGATACTGCAATCAGGAGTAAATGCATGAATTCAGTTAATTCTAGCATCGGAAAAATCGAATACATTAAATTCTTGTGTATGTCAACAAATGTTCAGGATTTACAATAAACTATATGAAACATGGTCTGAAAATAAGCTGTACAGTGAACTTAAGGCTATTGTTTCAAATTGGTGAATGTCCATTGAGTTCGGTTCAAAGTATAAACACGAACAACAGTATTTTGCATCTGTAAATTTTATGTTTGTGCCATACGCCGACTTACTCGCGTGACTACAAGGAAGTAGATACTGGAAGCAAAAGGTAGTCCAAATCTAGCTTCATTTTCCCATTTCAAAATTCGCTTGTGTAAGAAGGAATTTGCTGTTGGAGGCGTGCCTAGCCAAGGAGTCTGCAGCTGACAGGAAACATTTCATAAATCATTGCACTATATTAGTGAGTGAACTTAAGAACAAGGAAATACCTTACGATAATGTAGGAAAAGGAAATAATAGTCATTATGTGTACAAAGGCTTGCTTCCCAAATAAAACACGCGACACTTTCAAAATGTATGCAACTGATCCTGCAGCTCCAACTTCAATTGTGCAGCTATATAACGGGAAAGCTGTATAGCAGTTTAATGACATTCAACTTGAAGATATACAAAATAATTATGGTGAAGACAGTCAACTTTACTCAGCTGTTCCAAATCTTTTCTGAGTGCATTATACATTTAACTACATATACCGCACCAAATTCATCCACCGCGGATATCCGCCCTCCAATACTTCCGCTGGTATTAACAACTTACGCGATGTTCCTTCATTGCTCACATCCAGCAATCCCCAGAGCGGAATGCGACTATCGAGTCGGTTTGTCTACTAAAGTCAGAAATGTGTCGTACGAGTTGGACTTTAAGAATGTCCCAAAGGAAATGAGCTCCGCGTTTTATGGTACTTCGTTTTTGGGAGAAGCAAAACATCCTCCAAATCTTCCCAGCTACGTTCAGATATACTTTTTTCAGTCCGTGCTTGACATGATTCCGGATACCGTAAATCAATATTTTCGAACCCTTTATCTTAAACATCATGACGACATTGTATTTCCTCGCATTAAACTCGATAAAGATGTGTCCACATCATATTCAATGCCGCTTTATAGGCCCTTGAGTTCGTGTCCTGCAGGTTTATGTATTGTGGATAAACTTCGAAGTCCCAAGTATAACGCTTATCAGGTTATTGCCACGGTTAAGGAAAACATGCCGAATATGTTACGCCAAAGAAACTTGCTTATGTTCTCCTTGACTACACCTTATCAGGCATTCATTTCGAATAAGCAACTCAAGTTCATTTACAACGTGGATGAAAGCACGTTGTTTTTTGCATCAGGCTTAGGAACGAATACTCTGGTGCGCATGGCTTATCTCGGGACTCACCAACAACTTTTTAATGAAGCGATTCAAAGAGTGGGCGGAATTGCATATTTTGCCAATGCTAACAAATTGGTTTACATCTCGCACGTTACAGTACGGGACAATCTTCTGGCTGGAATTTTAAGAGAGATGAATGAAAATTCATTGGATTACAATGGAAAGTTTAGATCATTTAAGCCGGGAATGATGAGTGTGGTTTTGTTGGCCCATTTGGTTTTCAAGAACTGCTCACTCAAGTCCTAAACCATTGCGAAGCACAAGAAGTCAAAATACCATTGCCATATGGAGACGCGTTGCATCTCCTGGATAAACTTTGATGACGATGCCGGAATTCATTTACGTCTCGAAGATGTTGTTGTCCAGTTTATTACATGTGGAGGGGCCGAGATTTCAAGACTGTCACTGATTGGCTATCTCACAGTAAGGTTAGCGAACTGTCATCAATTTTTTTGGATGAAAATTTGCACACAATTAGAAAATAGGGAGGTTAAAATGTGTGCAAATTTTTGGAAACTATGGTAGGCTGGTTTTTGAGAAATTCGAAAAAATAGGTTTTCTAGGCATATTTTATCCAAAGTTATATGGTGTTTAGCGTGGGCAAACGGAAGGTAGAAAAGGTTATAATTACGAAACTACAGTATAATGGCAGAGAATTGTGCTAGCGAACTAATCAGTTGATCAGCGCGAAAAAATCATTCACTAATGAACTCATGCAACTAAATATTGTCATATAACTAATTAACTCCGTGTCAAGCAGCATTCCTTATAAATCCGACAAAATTATCGAATCCCATGCAAAAAATTAATCCTCCTTGACTAATTTAAAACACATAACTAATCAATCCCACATAACTAATCAATCCCACATAACCAATCAATCCCACATTATACTGTGGTTTCGTAATATAACTTTTTGGAAAAGTTGTACAGGTAGGGACCTTCTCTACCTTCTGTTTGCCCACGCTAAACACCATTTAGCTTTGGAGAAAATATGCCTAGAAAACCTATTTTTTCGAATTTCTCAAAAACCAGCTTACCATAGTTTCCAAAAATTTGCGCACATTTTAACCTCCCTATTTTCTAATTATGTGCAAATTTTCATCCAAAAAAATCGATGACAGTTCGCTAACCTTACTGTCAGTGTCCAAATACGAGTCTGTTGAAGTATGTATTTATGGTGATGGCATTAAAACGATCGTATTATCCTTGTGATAGGTAGGATTCTGAACACAAAGCTGAAAAAACAAGCGCAACATGACCTTGAATTGTCTCGTATTTTGCTTTCGGCCTGCTCTCTCATTTGAACGTTATTGAATCGTTTCAGTATTGTTGTTTGTAGTAACTCGAGTAGAAGCATGCTGAATATTGGTGAGAAAAGACGAGATCCGTGACTGCACGGATTATTATCGCATTTATTATTATCATTATTTTCGTGCTTCTTATTCCTAGCAAAACCAAGCAGAAAATTAATTCATATGTCACGACAGAACATTGTAAGCAACAACAGCCATTAGTGCTTAACTTGATGGCCTTGCAGTTAGCAGTAATAATGTAATGTAAGTGTTATGGAATGCATGTAGCAAATTAATGTATCTCTTGCTTGTGTAAATGTGTGTCTGAGAGAACAGACACTTGGACTTGCTGGGCTAGTAAAGATGTACTTTTTCTCGCTGAAAATTATATCTTCCTTTCATATTATTGTAATCCAAACTGTTTGCATAAAAATATAAGAAATCAATCCCATCTCATAACATTTCTAGTCATTTGCATTCTCCTTGCTTGCTTGATTGATCACTAATTCAGTCTAGCATATTTATCCCTTTGCAGACACATTTTTAATGCAGATGCAATGCAAAAGAATACGAAAACATGACAACATGAAATTAGTAATTCTCATAAAATTGTTACAATCAACGGGCAAAAATGCACAAAGCGTATGGGACATTAGACCTCATTCACTGAAAGTGAAGGAGGTCACTCGCAGTATAATGAAGTCATTCACGGTAAACGGGGCCACTGACAGTAAGGAGGTCACTTACAGTGAAGGAGATCACTCCCAGTATATGAAGTCATTCGCGGTAGATGAGATGTGTTTGATATCACTGAGGATGTAGATTTCTGGCAGTAAAGAAGGTAACTGACAAATAAAGGGCTTCAATGACGGTATATTTTACTGATGATAGAGATGTTAGTGACGCTAAAACTGACTACTCAAGTTGATTTCTACTGACTACGAGCCGTGAATTTTGAGTATTTAAAACACTACTTCGTTATTGCTCATTATTGCTCGACAATATTTTATTTCAAATTTTTAAACCAGCAATAATCCAATAAGTTTGTGATTGCGTGTGGAAGTTTAGTACATTTCACAAGCACTGGCGGCACTGTGACGGCGGCGGCGGCAATGTGAAAATTGTTGGGCTTAAATAATATATTAATTATTGTTATTGAAGTTGATTGGTGATATATGCATATCACATAGAATAATGCGATGACTTTAATATACTCGTAATTGGACACTGAATTACACTACACTAATGTTTATTAAAGAGTGACTAGTTTATTTATTTGACTCTGCCGTATTGAGACAGCAATGTAGAAAAAACGTATCGTGACCTTCAATTGTCTCGTATTATGCCTTCGTGCTGCCGACTCCTTTGAACGTGGCTGAAGCGTTTCATTATTCTTGCATGTAGTTACTCCAACTGGAACTGTTTAGAAATACGAGATTCATAATTACACGAATTATGACCATATAATTATTATCGTTATCATGCTTCTATCATCTATTCTTATGACGTGAGGGAATATTGTAGGTAACAAAAGCCATTAACGCTGAATTTGTTGGCCTTAAAATCCCTCGTCCTCTTCATTATACCTGCTCCCTGGTTTTATCATTCCTTCAGTCTTGTATATATGTTTTTTGCAGCTAATTTGGAATGAAGATGCAACGTGGAAGAACGTACAAGCGGCGAAAATATCAAAATCGGAATTGTCAATGGTACCATATACTCAATTCTGGTACCATATACTCGTTACAATGAATGGACAAAACTGTAGAAAGCTTATGCGACATATGTGAGATTTATGCATTTATTGATTTAAATACACTTCGACGTCTTCCTTGACAATTTGCTGTCGAGTCTGTTGTTGACATTGATACAACATACGCTTCATTGGAATTGTGGAAAGAGCAGTGATCATTAGACTCTAGTAATATATGCAACTTCACGAACATAAGGCAGTCTGCCATGCAGTAGTATTCAGTTGTCAACGCGAATTTTCATTATGCATGTATGTGCTGTGACACAATATGACATAAACTTTCATAATCATCCTGCGCGACATATTTAGATCACACTTTAATTTGTTTCCCACATGTTTTGATTCTCAAATTTCATATTCGTTATTCATAAAAAATTGTACATATTTGCTACAACCCAATGACATATATTTGCAAATGACGTATCAAAAAGTCCTTTATCAAAAATGATTGTAAATTGATCTCGGTGCTCTCCCAATACGCAGTCGCCTTGGTCTAAGCACGTGTTGACCTTGCCAAATTTAGTGAAGGACGGATATCAAATTCAATTGATCTGCTTCTTAAAGTTTTTCGATCCAACTAACTTTGAGTTGATGATTACTGCATCCAATATAGATAAATATGGTATGCGTGCCATCAGAGTAAATGGAAAATAACAAGCGTGATAAGTGACGACAATGATGCTGGTTTTTCGTTATTGTTCACTTATGTTACTCCAATTTATCAGCTCAGCCGTGCTTTAATGTTTTTTCCGTCAATGTTTAATGTAATAAATTTAATGTAATATTACTTCGTACTAGCTAAAGGCTTTATTTCATGTCAGTATTTCTGCCCATGTATGTATAAAATTAGATTTAATTAGTTTGGGTGCGAACAATCCGAAGCTGCAAATAAGCAAAAAAACATGTTTGTTGCGCGCATGAGCAAATCATTTTTTTGTTACATCATGCTCGTATGCAAGCCAGGAATTTTGTTGCTCAATTGAACAACGAACACATTGAAGGCACGATACTGTGCCTGTTTTTTACATTTAAGTTTACATCATTGTTTGAACAATGTATAGAAGCTTGACAT
>CM065489.1:50015029-50079816 GCA_004115045.4 Sinella curviseta | reverse complement strand
TGAAATCTGTCGTCTGTTGGTTGCTGATACTTCCTGATTTGAACGTTGCTGCCTGATTTCCTTGATTGCAAAACAGCAAATATCGAGGAGGGTAGCTGAAGCCTATGGTAATATATGATTGAGTCATCACACTATTTCATATTTTCATCACATTTTCATATCATTTTACATTTTCACACATTTGTATTTTCACATTTTATGCCAGTTACTGATACAAAATTGTACTTATTTGCGACAACCAGAGTGACATGCATTTGCAAATAACGCCACCCCTATTTCATTATAGAAAATATGCGTAATGTGCATATCAGCATCTTTAACAAGCGTACCTATTCTACTGCCGCGCTGCATTACAGTTCTTCGAAAGAATCAGTACACACCTTTAGATAATATTGCATTTAAAAATATGCGTATCACTTTGGACCCTCCATATCATCATCAACACTTAAATGCCATGACAATAAATGTATACTATAAGTAACGCGCATTTGAACACTGGTCACATTCATTGATACTCGTACGACAAAGTAAATTGCTTTATATTTGACTCTGATCACCATTCAGAGAGCTAAGTAAAAAACGAACATAACCTTGAAATTCCGTACCATCTGCCTTGCTGCTGCTGGCAGTTTTGAACGTCACAAATACGTTTCAACATTGTTGTAAGAAATAATATCGTTTCTTTTTTTACGAATATTTGAAACAAAGGAGTGTTAAAGCTGAACTGGTTGGCCTTGAAGTTGTTTGTCCGACGTATGTGCGATGTCGATTCATAAAACGATTAAACAAGATATTCGTTCTCCTGCTCTTTGTAATAGTCATACCAATATGTGGCTTGGCAAATCATATCAATATCATATTAGACAAGTTGGTGCGTATTTTATGATACGTCAAGCGAATATTTGTTGTTCGATGTGACAGATGGTTGTCCTATGAGAAAACGGCAGTTTTATTAACGTGTTTAAAGCATTCAAATTTCATGCTGTTAACATAATATAATTCGTAGCTTTTCCTCTAAATCAAATATGATATTTTAGCCTTATTGATATAGACAGCAAAATGAAGGCTGGAGAATGAGCGTTAAATCAAGTATCATATACATACATTGGTGTACATAAAGTATAAATATCCGGCAACTTTACAAATACGTATTTACATTCGGTGGTCGCGGTAAGCGACACATTTCGCATATTTTTTCACCGTTGTGTAATTGAATATAAGAAAAACAGACGAATACAGAGTTCATGTCTAATGTAACATAGAACACAATCACTTTCACAATCACCACGATACAATCAGTGGCCACCTTAAATCATCTCTCAGTTTTTCCATGGTTCTCGTTGTCATGGGAATAGGTCTTTCCGCAATCTGGCTTCGTGTTATTGCAAATTGTACGCTGTTGAGTTTGCGCTCCGCCGTTCCCAACTGACGTAACCATCCATATGTCCCGGTTGTCACAATCGCGAACACCAATTCTTGTTATAGTCATCTTAATGGCTGGCCTGTGAATTATAGAAGATAACATAAATTGTTTCGTTTATCGAACGTAAAAGTGGCCAAAGAAAAAACAAAATCACACCAGAAGTTTAAGCTCAAAACAAAGGTATGTAATAGTTGGTGCAATATATTCTAGAATAGCATTTTAAACACACGGAAAAACGTTTGATTGTAATTTTTATTTATAAATACCTGCTGTCTCGGGAATCCATCTCTGATCTATATGGCAATTATACTGGGAATCCTATGTTGAGTAGGAGTACAGTTCCGAATACGACAGTCGGCGTTGTGACGAGTTAAGAGTGTACCACCAAACGTCTCAACTCCTGAATACTTACTGCTACCTCTCCCATTCTGCGTTGTTACAATTATTCTCCAGTTGGAGAATGTGGGATTCTACAGATCTGATCAAGTGAAGCAACTGCTCAACTCGCAACTGTAGAACACTCGGTTTAACCGCGACATCAAAACCTGAGCCTAGTATAAGGAAGGTAAATATAAATGGTTGTACTGGCGGATTCTTGTCTATAATATGTAAAGATTGGACTACCCATCACGGTCATGTAGTAAGGTGCCATTAATATAGTTGTGATGCAAAGTAATTTTACGACTAGATATTCCAATATATGTTGCGTCGAAAAATAGAATTTTGTATTGCTTAATGTTATGTCATCCTCCTCACGTTTTTTAACGACAGCGTTCGTTATTCCCGTGTTAGAATTATTCAGACTTATAGTACGTACAAACCATTTTTGATCTGAACCCGCTGCAGCTTACAAATTTGCATTTCCTTTAGCTTACATGCAACATAAAGTAATATTAACATCATCTGCTATATTTGTCATGCTTCACAAATATTCATTACTTACGGTCATTACATTTCTCAATGCATAACTTATAATTTTATGAAATACGTTGAATTCTATGTTCATATTTTTCACATCCTTCTCAGGACTTTTAGAATAGCATTGCATTAATAAACTGGAATTGATCTCGTTTCATATTGCTGGAAAATGTTCATCAGATGGTTCACTTTGCTTATCCAATTCATATTTTTTCAAGTGACCTGACTGTCGCAGCACAAAAGTAAAACCGCCAATTCAAAACACCAGCCAAAACTCCTCTAAATGTCAGCGGGCGCTTTGAGAACGAGTTCCTTTATTGAGAGACCGCTAACTTTAATCACTCTGAAATCAAAAGCTTTTGAAAACCGGTCCAAAGTATAAACTTGGCCGCAATTCGAAATCGTTAACTATTGGAACGTGGATAAGAGTTTTGATTCAAAATACCAATTATGTCAACAACAACATTAGGTAAAGCTCTTAAACAACATTTTCTAAAAACCACTAACGCCAATGCATTTTGAAATTTCAATTTTTGGCTATATGTTCTAATATCACAAGTTATCATTGAAGTGCCGTAAAATTGACGAGAACGAACCGTTATTAAATATAAGGTTATCTACTTCGATTGCAGTTTCCATGAAAGTAAGTGGTTTGCGACGTGATTATCATAATCCATGTTATGAAATTTCGTATTACCCAAGGTAAATGAAAGAATGACTATACCTAATATGTCAAGTCTACCCGAGTCTAATCGGTAACGAAATCTACAGTTCATTGTTATCCTTTATCTTACGACACAACCTCAAAGCAGTAACCTCCCGCCGGCCAAGGAGCAACTTAAATTTATCCTCCTTTGTTCATATTCTGATGGTGATGTTGTTACCCCTAACCAGGAGGTTCTTATTAACATGATATGTTGATAAAAATTATTGTATGTGAAAATAAATCATTATGCGTATTGTGATCGTGTTCTGTAATTGATACTGTTGTTGCAGACACACTTTAGAAATACTGTGTTCAAAGCAAATCATCATTAGCGAAACGATATAATTCCATTATTTTATGACATTAAATTGATCAACTTTGATCTGTTTTTTTCCATTTGTACAGAATATCGTATTTACCTACTACTTGCATTGTTATTGATCCAAGGGTCCATTTGAGTTATGATGAAAATGCTGTTGCCTTTTTATACTGCGACAACTGTGCTTCACGTGGACGAAACCTGAGCAGAACAGAATGCGTTGTACCGAGTTTGCAGCATTTCATTCCAGAGTGCTCTCCCAATAGACAGTAGCCTTGGGCTATGCACGTGTTGACCTTGCCAAGCTTAGTGAAGGACATATTTGTGAAATCATGAATCATCATGAATCATGAATCATGAGTGTCATCAGAATAAATTGAAAACAGCAGGCGTACTAACTGATGACAATGATGCTTGATTTTCTTTATTGTTCACATCTGTTACTCCATTTTATCAGCTTAGCCCTGTTTTACTGTTTTTTTCATTAATGTTTTATTATTATGTAATATGAGCATGATATTAATGTAATATTACTTCGTGCCGGCCAAAGGCTTTATTTCATTTAAGTATTGCTGTCCATGTAGGTATACAATTATATTTAATTAGTTTGGGTGCGAACAATCACAAGCTTTACTGATAGAGACGACAAAACATGTTTGTTGCGCGCATGAATAAATCATTTTTTTGTTACATCATGCTCGTTGGCAAGCTAGGAATTTTGTTGCTCATTTGAACAATGAACACAGTGAACGCACGATAGTGTGCCAATTTTTTACATTTGGGCATATATGTAAGCATCATTAATAAACATAATCTGCTGCCACACTGTATTACAGATTGTAAATCGAAAGAGTCAATACATACATATAGGTAATGCGCCATTGACAAATATGCTTATCATAAATGCCACCACCATAAACGTGTAGTTTAAGTCACTTGCATATGAACACTGATCACATTCATTGATACTCGAACGACAAAGTAACGTTTTTTAAATTTGACTCTGCTCACCATTCAGAGAGATAAGTAGAAAAAAAGCATAACTTTGAAATTCCTCGCCATCTGCATTGGTGTTGCTGGCTGCTTTTAACGTCACTGAAACGTTCAGCATTGTTGTAAGCAATAACATCGTTCCACTTTTACGTATACATGACAGAATAGTGAGAAAAGATATGTTAAATCTGAACTTGTTGGCCTTGAAGTTGTTTGTCCCATCTACTCTACGTGTTTGCTTATTTGACCATTTCTGCATCCATTCGTTATAATATTTTGCAGATACATTTTGGATGAAGATGAAAAGTGAAAAAAATACGAGGGGCGAAAATATTGTGTACACAATTCTTAAACTGAAACCATAAATTCGCCAATGAATGAAAGTACAAATACCAAGGAAATATTTAAAAAATGATTTTGCATTTCTAACTTGTATTTGCATTTTGAAAAAAATATGACTTTGTAATGAAACTACAGGAAACCAGATGCCTGAACACTTTTCATTCGCCTTTCAACGCCTATGAAGCAGCACGCAAAAATTGATTTCAAAGAATTTCGTAAATATAACTAATCTTGTAAGAGACAGTCATCCATAATTTTCTTAAAAAAGTTTATTAAACAATCATTAAATAAAATCAAACAGTTTTTGGTCGATAACATAGACCCCCAGTATCAGTATGTTATACATCTTAAAATTGAAATTAATTTACAAAATTGAATATAAATACAAAACCGATTTGTTCTGTAAAACCAAACGTGTACCACCACCATAGTAACAATTTACAGTTTTAGTGTAGTCATAACTGCAAATGTAATGGTACAGCCGGTGGTACCATTTGCTTATCTGCTAACATGTTTCTTACGACTACAGAATTCTTAATTTCAATATAATTAAATTCGGTACTAACTGTACAAATTTATCTTCGCCGCTGGCATGGAGGTAGTAAAATGGAGTGATTTTACACCATAAGCAATATTGAATGTAATTTAACTGATTAACAAAACATACTTCAATTATCCTAATCAAGCTGAATTTATTAATACACAATTACACTATTATTATAGAAGTGATCGTGTAAATTTATTTAAACTGGTCAATGGTCAATACATTTTTAACACAACCACAAGACGATTAGCGTTTGCTGTATTTACTGAGAAAGTGTCATTATTTCTACAATATGGCGCCGCTGCCTCCAATGCGTCCAGTTGAAATTATAACGGATGGCGTACGTTGCTTCGTTTCCTGTGGATCTATTCCGGAAACCTGATCTCGACTGCTCTTCATTCTATCTCGCCTTGACTTACAGATTTGGTTCCTGTTAAAACGGCAATTGCCAGCGCTCAGTAACAAAGTTTTACTTTACCTGTAGTTATATAGCTAGTTTTGAAAATACCTTTCATTTTTGTGTCCGTCTTTGTCCTTCCTCCTGAGAAAAACCTTGTAGCATCTAACGCACTTGAGAAGCCTCGGTAAAATAACCTTGAGCTTGTGGTATTTTATCAAATGCCTTCTGACGTTATTACAAGTTGGAAAGAGTCCTGGGCAACGAGGGCACCTGAATCTTCCCAGACCCTTCGCCTTGGTATGACGGTTCATGTATACCTTGTTGTTTGTAGAATACCCACAAACACATTCAAAATGTGTTTCACCAGTTTCGGAAACCCTTTTGCGGGTACAGTAATGCGGCTCCCTTTTCACTACCACGTTCTCTATTTCATTTACGTTTTCGTAGGAGTTATCAACCGCTTTGGGTGCGGATTTGCGGCTGGAACGTGTTCGCCGAGAATCTGAAAAATTGACGGATTCCTTACTGGGTCCAGGTTGCACATTTGTAAGAGCATTTGACAATCGACCACGTTTGCCCTTCGCCCGCATTGATTCTCGCTTTTTATTTTCGTCCGAGGAGAACATTGAACCAAGTGAAGAATCTGCGGAAGTGGAAGCATTAGCTGTAGAGGGAGAATCCGACAGCGAACTTGGTTCTTCCGCCATCGGCTATAATCGAAAATAGTTTACAAGAAACATGTTTATCTAAGTGTAACAGTGAACGTTCATCATTATATCGACTTTCAAGCATGGATATTTTGTTTTACTCCGACTATTTCGCTGATAATCATCACGTCATCGTCCTCATATTCGTCAAATCTGCCGGTAGTAAGATTGACACTAACACCAGCTACAACCAACGGAGGTGTGTGTGGTAGCAAGTAAGCGGAATTGGTGTTTATCCCTGTATCACCCTCCATCGTAACAGTTTCTGCTGAAACGGTTGTATCCTCTACAATTTCGTACTGCCCGTTTGACGCTTCTCTTACTGAACTGCTGTTGGATTCTAACGGGTCGCGGACAACGTTTCCGGATTGATAAGTACCACTTTGAATAAATAAATCAGCATCCACTCTAGTTTCCATTGGAGTCCCATTACCTGCAGCTGAAGTAGTAGAACAAGCTTCGTCTGCCGCACCGGACTGATTTTCATTTTCAGCAGTTTGCGAATAATTTCTCGCTTGAGTTCTGTCATTTCCATTTTCGCGACCAATGTCCTCCTCCGTATTTCCACTGAGGCCACTTGGTACGTTCTCGTGGTGACCTGTTGGGTATAGTGCGTTGATAACGAGCGAGCGAATTTCCCTTATACTCATCTGAAGACGCGCAATGTCCTCAGATCGTTTGGCATCGGTAGACAAAATCAAGTTGTAGATCCCTGCATTAGACACATCATGATGACCTTGACCAGTCGACGATGAACATATGCGTCCTCTAATGTGGCTGCTGCAGTTGTAGGAATTTGAATGTGGTGGAGCGTTCATCTTGGGAAGATTTGTGCGAATGACGATGATCTAAATTGGTGGAGTTAGGGGTGAATTCTAATAACCAAACAAGAAAATGCTTATTACCTACCGGGTGCAAGCAATGCTTGAAAGGTAATTATTGCGATTGGAATTATTATGTCCATGTAACCATCATAATTACCAAAACATTTGCTCAGAAGTTTGACTTAATGCTGGCGTTGATGTACCCAAACGTAAAAAATAATTTATCAAAACGAGTCAGAGCCTACGATTGTTTATCGATGAAAAATCAAATAGATCAAATAAAAAACTGATACCTTGTTGTTAGAACTGGTTTGTCACAGCAACATTCAACATGTGCCCTTGTCCCAAATAATGAGTTTGTAAAAATTATCTTGTAAGGGCAATGGTCGAATCAGCTTTTTAGGTTGCTTGAGTAAAAAACGTTTATGAAGTATTCAGATAACATTGTCTACAACAAGCAGCAGTATTGAATAATGATAATTGCGTTTATTTTCTCGACGCACTGCCACAAGCAACAAGAAATTGTGACGATTCCGTATGAGTCGGAACAAATGTCAAGCTCACTCGTACACTGCAAATTTGAGAGTAAAATGCTTATTCAAACCAAGCCCCTTTATATACTCACCGCAAAAGCTAAAATTGACAACACTGTGGTAATTATATGCTCCTCTTTGTGCCTGTAAAATATTTGTCTTAAAAAAATGTTCGCATTCTTCATCATATTTTTTAAAAATACTTTATATATTTTTTATGGAAATATTTTCGCTTTAAATTAGGTAATATTTCCGATAACGCACCTAATTTGGCCTATAAATCACGTAATATGTGTTATTTTTGCTATAATTCACGTAATTGTTTCTATAACACATATAATTTTTGCCATAAATCACGCAACGTTTGATATAAATCACGTAACGTTTGCCATAAATCACATAACGTTTTAGCAGTTTGATGTGGTTTCGAATAATCTAATGCAGTTTCAAGTAGTATCATGTATCTTCATAGTTTCATGCATTTTCATGTTGTTTCATGTTGTTTCATACAGTTTCCTGTAGTTTCATGCACTTTCATGTAGTTTCATATAGATTGATGTAATTTTATACAAAGCCTGAAATATTAAAAAAAATATATGTTCAAAAGAATGCACTCTACTCAATTTTATTTGGTGGTACATTGGCAATGCGGTGCAGTACACTGCCAATTCATGTTTCTTTTATTGCAGCTTCAAAAACGATATGGGATTTAAAACGTATATAAAACGTTTCAATTCAAGGCATACGTACAGATTTTTAGATCCATTCAAATTGTTTACACATATTTCTAATCTGATGAATATGAATAATATGATGAATTTAATGTCATCACCATAAAATCGCACTGCTATACACTCGTATTTGGAATCTGAACACACTCATTTCACGACAGGGTGACTGGTATTGTTTTATTTGACTGCTGTATGGAGAGAGCGAACGAGAAACAAAAACCTACCGTGACCTTGAACTGTCTCGTATTTTGCTGTCTGGCTGGCCATCTGGCTGCCGTCTCATTTGAACGCTACTGAAACGTATCAGTAGTGGCATGTTATTAACTCAAATAAACGTATGATGTTGAAAAAATGAGATCCATAGTTGCAGAAATTATTATCGTATCTTTTATTATTATTATGCTTCAAATTCGTGTCCTTGAAAGGAAACCATTTGAGCACAAGAAACATAAGCTGAGGTGGCTGTTAATTTATCCTTATGTCGTGAGAGATAATTGTGAATAACAAGCGCAATTAAATCTGATCTTGCTGGCCTTGAAGTTCCTGGTCCTCAGCATTCCTCATGCTGGATTCCCACTACCGGTTATCACATGACGTTATAAGTAAAAATAGAATGCTCTCATAATAAAAAGCACATCAACAAAAACCATATTCACAAATGGAAAACAATTTTTACCTCATTTTAACTTTTACAACCTTTCGGCACAATTTTTTCTTTGTGCAAGTGTTTTGCCACATTTGCCCGCTACATGCTTTGCTGCAATCGCTTTTTATCATTTTGGTACAGTATTTGAAGATGTGTTAAACCATGCTCACGTTGACATATTCATGATTCGGGTATGACACTTATACACAAATTTATTGAAACAATGGTCGTAATTTTATTATCAATTTTCGATTTTTAAAGCTTTTAATTTCGTACATTGATCATAATACTTAGGTAATATTTTAATTATGTGAATAAATAAAGTCGCATTCATTAAGCAACATGGAATAAATTAGAGTTGGAATCGAATACGTGGAATGAACGTTGAATAATTGAAAGGTGAATGTTGATAAAAATCTTTGAAGAAGGCGGCGTTCGTGTTTTCTATCTAGTAGAAAACGTTCAGTTGGATAATCAACGCGTAAAAATTATTTGTATAATCGATGACAATGATAAGCTAAGTGTTTCCCTGGCGTCCGTTCACATGACGGGATGGACTAACGCAAAAAGGCTTCGTGTACTGGCAAATAGGGATGTGTTGAGTATATACAGATTCATCCCGTATTGATGTAACCATCCAAATCTCGCTGTTGTGACATTTCCGAACACCGATTCTTGTTAGCGTCACATTAATAGCTCGTCTGAGAAACAGAGGATAAATTAGGACAAATTGGATCGTTGATCGAATACTCAGAGAAGCAAAAGTAGTCGTATAAAATACAAGTACTAAATTTGTGTAAAACAAAACAAAAGAACTCATTTTGTATATGCATCTCCAATAATATTTAAAATTCTTAGATTTTTAAATACCTGTTACTTTGGGGATCCATCGCCGCTACTTGTTCGAATAGTGGTGACAGTACTGACATGCGTAAAGTTTATACGATAGCTCTTACCGCAGTTATCTTTGTGACGATTTAAGAGCCCAAGACAATCGCAGCAGCATCTGAATCAGTACTATATCATCAATCCTTCAACGTTCTTACATTTAAACTCCAGATAGAAGTCAAATTATGCTGAACTTTGTCATGCTAAACGCTCAAATGCAGAACCCTCGGCAAAAGCACACCACGTAGTCTAGACTCCAGTTTTCGAACCTCAAGTGTTCATGACTGAACTAGTAGATTCAAGTTCGAACTGTGTTAACACGGGCTACGCTTTTCTGTACCTATTTATAAGTATGTTGTTTAAAAATCTATCTAAAACGTAGTTGTGGTGAAACGTACTGCGGCAAAAAAATATACAATGCATACTATAGCAAAACTAATTTTACGGACATCTTGCGGTGTTGAATGTTCTGGCGCCGTTTCCGCGTTTAAACTCATGAACATTGGGTTATATTGTAAATCGGTGGACCATGCGCATTATTTCGTATTAGGACAGACACACAGTTTAATTACCAAGCAACTTCTTTTAAGACTGCAGTTTGTCAACGATCAGTATATAGCAAATTTCAAAAGTTTTAGCTTTGCTCATGCGATTTCACTCTCATATTCACTCGTTCACTATTCTAATGTAAATATATTGCAATCTTGAAATAATTCCATTTTGCCTTGTAAAATTTCGTAATGATAGTATGACGCAATATCGCGGAATGTCACGCCGTAAAGATAAAATGCACATATAAAAAGTTGTTCAGTTTTCAGTTTTGAGTCGTGTGATTTTCTTCTCGGTAAGGTTTGAGCTTAACGCTAAAATCTATTCACAAATGCAGAATTTATTTTTGCAGAATTAAGTTGTTGCTGTGGATACGGAATTTTGCTCTATTGTCTTTGCCACGCTTTAACGTAGGAGCTGTTCCATTTTTGCTGATGCTCACGTACATTTTTTTGCGCCATTACTTCTTGTTTCTCGTCACCATCATTTCATCATCTTATATTTTTCAGCACGATATATATAATGCGTTGTTTTAGGTGAATCAGGTTACGAAGTTGCTTCATAAAAACGTTGTACATATATTTATATAACACCATCCAAGACTCAGATCCATCGTTGTGTATTACAACAAAGTAACTGGTTTTTATACTTCATTCTTTTAACTCTGAGAGAACAGAATACAGGCTTGAAATTCATCATCTTCTGCTTTCGGACTCGTTTTAACGATGCTTTGTTGCTTCCTTACGCATTCAATTCGCCACGATGACAAGCATGAGCAATGGTACAGTGAATTGAATTGGAAAATAAAATTTCATTGAAGAGAAAACGTTGTTGTTTCTGTATTTAGAACAAATCTTGAATACTCCGAATCATGTCAGACAATTTGAGATGGTTAAACTACAGAAACGTTCCGCTAACAATCATTCAATTCATTCCATCAATGTTAGACTGTGAATGCACATTAACTAATATAGAATCGAGTTATTTTTTAAAAGTAAGATACAGCAGGTTTGAGCTTTACGTGATTCAACATGAATGGATGAGGTAGTACAAAAAATAATACTTTGGAAAAGTGTGTATAACCGTATAGGTGCATTCGACACTGAAAATGCATTTTAAGATGAGAGAAACATTGTAGCTATGGTTGTTTGAATACTGCAGTATTCAGTACATTAACATTATCAATTAACATTAACAACGCAGTAGAGAAAAAATAGTATAAAATCATTTTACATTTCCCTAGAAAAAAATAAATGAATACAAGTTGTCTTTCAGTTAAAATCTCATTGTTACTACTAAAAAGAAAATTAATTGCTATCCCGATGTAACGAAGTATCGGAGAAGTTTTTGAAATGTTATTAAGATTTAAAGAGAGCGTTTAGATTTGTGCAACAGCACCAGAAATACTTATCATTGGTGTTTGTTAGCTTAGCAGAAGTGTGAATGTTTTTATTAGAAGTGTACGTGCAAATGTGCTTAAAATTAAGAATAACAGAAAAAATGTCGACAGATGTATAGTGAATGCATTACCATAAAATGTGTGTGTGAAATCTATCCCATGATTCATGTTTGCATAAATGCAGCATCACACGACTAAAAAAGATGAACGCATTCAAGGTCACTTGCCTCGCACGCTCACTCAACAAAACCATTTTTGCAGCTTGGGAATTATTTGCGCTGCTTGTTATAGGAAATAAACCAAAAAGACTGTTACTGAAAGTGGAAGAGAAAAAGGACAGAAATTCGCTGTGGATGGAAATAGATAAATTGCTTGTATGGCATCATTCATTATAATTGGCATATAACCACTGCTCTTCAATGAACGCGTGTTAACAAGCAGTACGATGTGATTATGAAGACGGTATGAAGAGAGTTGGTCTGTAATTCAATTTCACACAGTCAGACTCCACTCTCCCATACAAAAGTAATCAAACTGTTGTATGGAAATGAAATGTGATGCGATGATATCATTTGCAAGTAAACAAAACTTATGAAATTAATTAATTATGAAATTATGAAACTTATGAATTGTACTTGTGATTTAAGAAAGGCTGAGGACGGAAGTAAAGAATAAAAGTTGACGAAGTTAAAACCGTGAACCGTCTCGCGTCGCTTTTATAACATGTGACACGTAACAACACACTGTTTTTAGTGTAACTGAAATCAGTCTCGTTAAAATGGAAAAAGTGCCTTTTATTATTTCGCGTCACATACATAAATTTTAACGTGCTTTTCCCAACAAGAAGCATTCCCCCATTACCCAACAAGAAGCATTGCCCCATTACCCAACAAGAAGCATTGCCCCATTACCCAACAAGAAGCATTGCCCCATTACCCAACAAGAAGCATTGCCCCATTACCCAACAAGAAGCATTGCCCCATTACCCAACAAGAAGCATTGCCCCATTACCCAACAAGAAGCATTGCCCCATTACCCAACAAGAAGCATTGCCCCATCACCCAACAAGAAGCATTGCCCCATCACCCAACAAGAAGCATTGCCCCATTATCCAACAAGAATCATTGCCCATTACCCAACAAGAAGCATTGGCGCACCGCCCACAAAGATTTTGCGCACAGCCATCCAAGAAGCGATACCCCAGGGCTACCAAAGAATCCTTACCCCAACGCCTACCAAGAACAATTCTGAGCCAAGCAATAAATTTGTGCTCACGTCATATTTTATCGTCTCTGCTTATTCAAATCCAGACATTCTTATTTCGAAACCTAATACATTCATGACAAGATATGGTGACTGCTTTTTTGCATTTGAGTATGCAGCATTGAAGAAACAATGCACCAGCGAAGCTTAGTCTGGAAATTGGGATGCTGCTGGCGGCGGCTACTTCCTCATTTGAACGTTGCTGCGTTATTGCCGTGTATTGTTCATACTCATCATGTACTAATCCACGATATCACATTTAACGTGCCCTTAATGTGTACGGTGAATTGTTATGAGTATTTTTTAACTAGAGATGATTGATTGCACTTTCATGATGCACTACAATAAAGAGAAGAAAACAATTGCTGACGACATAGAATCATGGAACTAATAAACATTGGAACACACGTTCTGCACTTTAAAGAACATGAATTGTGGTCAGGAGGCTAAGGCGACGGAGAGAAGTATACGTATTTCATATAATTTAACAGATAATGATTTAATTTTATTTAATTAAGTATTTAATTCAGGGCACTCATGTTGCATTAGAAGAAAATGCCTAAAACATCTTCTGTTCAGAATGCTCTGTCTTATCTTGATGATAGTAGGTACTGCATACGCAAAATCTGCCAGAAGAAATTTCAATATCACCACTACTCCACTCGCTCGATCAGCATTGCCATCCTCAGGTCAGCGCCACGTGAAAGAGTGAGTCGAAGCGTGACGTACGTACGAACTTTCAAGGATAAGGGAAATGTGAGCATCCAAGCGAGACGCACGTGTGGGCACCCAGGCGTGGAATATTCCTTTAAATATTCTATGCGTGAATATGAAGAGTTGGCCACTACAGAATTGTCGACTTAAACATACCTTGACGACTACAATAGAGTTCAGTTAAGTACAAATGGTTTTACTTTTCGAGTCTAGATTGAATTGCCAAAACGCTGGATTCGTTTCTCTGTACCGACTTTGATTTCTTGGTTGTTTAATTCATTCTCTAATACATAGTCGTTTTTCGGCGTAATGCCACAAATTAACATACCAATGTGCTCTACAAACAAAGCTAGTTTTGCGTATATACAGCAGCGCTGAATGTTCTACCATGCCTACCATGTTGAAAGTTGAGCGATTTTAAATTATCTCTGTGAATGGTAACTATGAATCGAACATGTCAACTACAACGCATTAGGACTAAAGGGTAGTTGAATTACAAAACACCCCTTTCAGATGAAAGATTATCAGCCTTCATTAGATAGGATATTTTTCACAGTGGCTCCATTATGGATTATAAATTGAACGACAATATTACGCCAAATTTACATTTACTCCCTGCACATATATATCAAAGCATTATTTCAAAGACACGTTTATCGCAAGATAAGTTGGATGCAAATAATGTCATTCCATTATCGTCCAATGTTCGATCATGTTATGTAATTTTATCAGATGAGGTTAATGGCTCGTAATTTAGCTATCATAAGCAGATGATAACTGTTCCATTTATAATCATTTTTAAGTTTGTAACTGCAAAGGTCGTAATAAATAGTTCCTAATAAACTAGTCTTGTTAAACCACTATGGAAAATACCTTACCAAGGATTTTTTTTCCTTTTGGCTTATTAAAAAAGCATGTGACCCCGTTTTGACCTTTGCAGGCAAATGCAACCCAATTTAGCCAGCAACCCTTCGTGGTAAAATTACCACCTTTCGATTCTCCATCAGAATCGATCATAAACAATTTTGCAATTTAAAAAGCATGTGACACCTTTTTGACCTTTACATGTCAAAGAAATCCGATTTGACCCGTAGTACCTCAAGTGAAAATGGTCACCTTTCGATCATCTATCAGAATCAATGATGACAAATTTGCCATTTAAACACATTCGCGTGACCACTAAGCTGCCCCCTGCGGACCGATTGACCTCCAAGCCAATGCCGTTCTTCCCTGTCACCTAAGGAATCTCAATACCAAGCTTCAAGAAAATCGGTCAAGGGGTGCCAAAGTTATAGCACGATCAGACGGACGGACAGACGTACAGACAAACTGAATGCATAACTATATAATGCCACGCTTCAGCTACGTAGTAATACACATAACATGATTTACTTTTCCTCAATGACACAGTTAAACGAATTATGAGCATTGCGAGCTTGCAAATTGTGCGCTCACTCATCCTTGTCTGGCATGGCGACCTTCAATTCCGACTTGTAAAATTATTTAGTTCTGTGTATGTGCGGTATTGACGCCATGCAAAAATCTCGGGAGGATTGCGTCATAGATGAAAAAGGTATTTGATAAAATTTGTCAATTTTTACTGGAGCGATATTCGCCGTTTGGTTTGTGCATGAAAGAAAAATCCTTTAAAAGTCAATATATAAACATGCTATGATCCATTTCGAATCCAGAATCAAAAAATGAAACCAGTATTTTGCTCGTACCAAGACAACTAGATTAAAAAATATAAATAGCATTCATATCACTGTACGTTATCCAACTTTATCTTTATTTGATTTTGTTCCTACTATTATTCGTATTGTCATCACAAAGCATGAAGGAAGTGTCCTGTCCCGAAGATATTTATTTTCACGTTTGTAATTTGCATTCATCATCACTGGCAGATATATTATGTACAACTATCGAATTTAAACAACAACAAGTATGTCACCAACAAGTAATATACAACTATATCCTCTCAATTTCGTTTCACTGAAATGATGTAGCAATAACAGAATCAGGATATTTTTATTCATTTAAATATATACGTGCACACAGTAAGATAAATACGTAAGGGTGAAGTCTAGAGGGGTGCAATCACGTGCACGAATCAAGAAGAACACAAAACTTCTGCAGATAAAAAGAGGTTAAGGTATTTGTGTGTTGTGAGTGTCTCTCTGAACGCATTTTACATTGACGCAAAGTTGACTCACAAACGCTGTTCATTTTTTATACTCCTGCTTTTGATACGCTATTATGCAATATTGACGTTGGTACGCTGCAGCAGAGGAGCTGTACCATTTTTTCTGTCGTACATCGTTAGCCTCAGTCACATCTTGTTTTGATCGTCATCATTTTTTTACATTCAAACGCGTATGCTGGTATACACTCGTGTCGAAATAGGCAGTTAAAGAGGTACGTTTTCGGCTCACATTTAAGCTCAGTTTAGGTTTAACTGATGATATGTGTATCTTACATGCGGAAATATGAATATTACTACTTTACCAAAAATGTGTGTAATGCGCATATCAGCAACTTTAATTAGCGCATTCCGCTGCTGCGCGGAATTACAGTTCGTACATCAAAAGAATAAGTACATACTATTAGGTTATATGCCAATGAAACATGATGGTACAATACGTATCATCATCAATACCTTAATGACATAATCATTAATGTGTCGTGTAAGTCATTTGCATTCGAACATTGTGCACATTCACAGCACGACAGTGTAACATGTTTTTACTTGACTCAGCGCAGTATTGAGAGAACAAAGTTGAAAAAAGTAACGTAACCTTGAAATTACTTGCCCTCTGCCATCATCACTTAAGCGTTCCAATTGTTATTAATGCCTGTAAAAAGTAAGAGAGTAAATGATGATGATAAATAAGTGAATGACCGCTGAGCTCGAAGAAGCACATAAACGGCATTCAAAGCAACGGTAAAATCTCTCTCTGTTGTGCAGCAGCAGCAACAAACAAGTAGCACTGCAACAATAATGTCTAATATACGCTGTGTGTAGATATAGGTCCATTGTATTATGCTGTATGCTCTCTTGACTGACATTCTCTCTCCCCCTCACTAATTCACTATTCATTTTGCAATGATTACTTGCATCATATTAACCATCTCACCATTACTCATAGATGCATGACATAAGCCCTATTTCGTTCCACAACATTGTTGTAAGCAGTAAACTCAATTCAAGAATGCTATTGACCAAAAGAGACCCGTGATTACATTTACTTTGATTATTCCCCCCTGCCAATCAACTATATCAATCAACAACAAGTGTTGAAACATATGCGGTGGCTTATGCTGGAGTGGTTTCTATTAAATACTTTAATTCATATGGCTTCTAATAAATGTTCTGCAAATGAAACCATTTGAGTAAATGAATACCAAGCAGTCGTGGTTGTTTCAGTTATATGTGTGCCTAAGGGTATATTGAAAAAAAACCACACAAGCTTAATATGTTTAACTTGACGTTCTTCGTCCCATTTACGTTTGTTATTTGCTAATTGTACCATTTATGCAGCAATCTGTACAAATTTTGCAGAAACGTTTTTAATGCAGATAAAAATGAAAAAATTCGATGTTCGAAAACGTTGAGTGCTTGCTTCTTAACACGAAACCATACGCTCAACAATGAATGCAGGAAAATGTGTCAAGGCAATACTACAATAGGGTTTGATTTCGTTCTAATATGCTTTGAATTTAGTGTATTAATTTGCCTTGGTACTGTGCTGCAATTAGATGTGTCCCGGATGTAAAACGTTTGGATCAAGTGATTTCAAGCACAAGAAAAAAATAAATAAAAAACACATTATTATTTTATTCCATTCGACTGATTTCTCTTTATTATCGTCTTCAGTTCAGCATATGCGCCTTCAAGGATTAGAAACGTAACGGCCATTAAAAAATACACGACAAACTAATGATTGCGACTTCGATTCATATAGCGATTAAAACGAGAGACTAGTTCTCCTTCTTTTTACTGGAATAATATCAACATCTGGCTTGCCAAGTCATATCAACATAATATTGGCAAAAATGTTGCGCAATTTATGCTACTTCGAAAAAATAGTTGTTGTTCAATGCGACTGGTGCTTGTATTATAAGATATTTTTTATAATCATTTTAAAGCATTTAGATTTATTACAATTCACATAATATAACTTGAAGCTGTTCCTATTTGCAGAAAATGAGTTGTTGGTTATAGTGATATAGCAAACAATATGTTGGTTGAAAGATGAACGATCAAATCAAGCATTACATCGAAGTTTTTGTGAGCACAAATTACATATTTAACGAAATTGATTAAATATTGCAACTAATATAAAACTAGTCCAAAAGTTAAACTTGCCTATAATTTGCAATTGATAATTTTTGGAAAGAGGTCAGAACCAATAAGCAACTTTAGTTGTTTGTTGCTTCATCTGTGCTTCACGTGGACAAAATGTGTGTCGAACAGAATACGACGAAACGAGCTTGCAGCATATCATCCCAGTCCTCTGCCGATAGGAAATCGCCTTGGGCTATGCACGTGTTGACCTTGGGAAAATTTGTGTAAGGACGGATTTGAGAATTCATGTGCTGTTCTTCTTGCAAGTTTATCAACTCAGCTAACAAACTCTAAATTGATGAAATGTGTCTCGAATATATGTAAATATGCCATGAATACCATCAGAATGAAATGGATAACAGCAAAAGCAATAAGTAATGAAAATGATGCTTCAGTTTCCTTATGGTTTCACTTTTGTGTATCCCCAACGTGTCAGCTTGAACGTGTTTAATTATGATACGAATATTATTTCCTGTAGTTTAAAGGCATTATTTCATTTCAGCAGTTTTATGAATGTTTGTGAAAAATTAGGTTTACTCAGTTTGTGTGACAAAAGGACTACGCTTTATTAAGGATGTGGAAGAACCTGTTTGCTAGGCTCGGACATGAACCAATTTTTAGTGACCTCATTCTCGTAGCCAAGTAAACAATTTCGTTGCTGAATTAAACGTTATTATGTAAAATAGTTTTGGTTGTTTAAAAGTATTCACTAAGTACTTACGTTAACAAATGTGCACAAATTTTGGCATATGTCAACCCTTCACTTCAGTATTTCAGAACGTATATGAACACGTTTCCCTAATATGATATATATATATAGCTACCACTCCCGGAAGGGACGTCCATCCTTTCTGGAAACTGAGAGACGGAATTGGGCGAATTAGAAACAATACTGCTTTGGCAATTGCATTGCAAATGTTGATGGCATATTCCTCCTTGTTGCCCGACAACCTCGCATATAAAGTGATTTAAAAATACAATTCAACCTAACACGGTGTAACGTTTTTTTGTCGTTTTATAAAGTACAGTCGTCTTTCGCAGTGCTAAGATTATGGTTACCAACGTTCTAGTTCTGGCAGATGATGTCATGCATTGAGATAAAAAATACGCTATTCACAGATTCATTTAGCCATTAAACATGCCGTTTATGAACCTTCAATAAATAAGCGGTACTATGAATTTATACACGCAACTCAAACTTCCTGTCACTTTCAGTGCATTGACGGATACAAATCTTGGCATAATTTAGTGATTGCCCCTTCCCATTAACAACACAAGTAGTAACAATGTATTCGTTAATACAAAGCAGTGAATTTTGCGCAACTTTAACAGTGATACTATTTAAGCACATACGTAAATTTTTATTAAAAATATAAACGGAATATTTTGTAAATATTAAGGGGGTGTTTTTATTTTTCCCTGCAAGTAAACAGAAATAATTTTAAAACAGTTCTGGAGCCCAGCTACCCAAATAGCCAAGTTCCCAAATGTCCATACCAGCTTAACCCATTTAACCAAAATTCTCAAAATTAAAGATAATTTTACAGAAAGCCATTGTAATCAGCATATTATGAATAACACGCTGTTTCGCGGCCACAATTGTATCACCAATAGCAACATGAGAAGAATAAGTTATATGGAATTTAATTGTAAGTTACTATAAAGACATAAACTGCTTCTTGAGTGGCGTTTGCGGCAGTGATTGCAGTGGCAAAGTCAACAAATTAAGAGCACGATCAAGAGTACAATTCCACTGTTCCTGGAGAAAATAATCCACTGAAATATATAATATTATGATTGTGAATAGACATTGGAAAGAAAACAGTAGTTGGGAATATAACACTGCATTTTAAATGTTCGGACTAAATTGATCTGTAAACGAGAAACTCGAATGATTTTAGGAACAGGGTTGGCTTTACATTTTTAAAACCAAAAATGAGGGTTCGATTCAAAATCTATATTAAAGCTGCAAAGTAAATGTGTTTAAGAAAAGTGTCACGAAATTTTAACGAGCCAAATAACCGGAGAAATGACTAACTAAACAATTAATTGTTTGATCTGCATATATTTTATCCATTCCAGTTTACCTGGGAAAATCATTTTCACAAATCGACAATGTCAATGGGATACACCATTAAAAATGTGCACTCTTTCATTCTTCTTGTTCCTATATATCGACTCATTGGCAGGTCGTATCTATATATGCAAAGGATTCTGCCTTACTCCTGATCCTCCGTCATTATCCGGGTTAATGCCGCTATCATATTCTCACCTGCATAGTATGTTCTATGTTTCCCAGTAATATTTTTCATGGATAAGAATAGCGGCAATGTCTCTCCGCCACTATAAAAAATTTTAAGGCATAATCGCAAATATAAATAGTTCTAAGAGTGCAGCAATGATACTGTGCTTCTTTATACTGTGTAACCGTGCGCCTGAAAGCGCCATAGACAATATAGTGTAGCGGCTATATGAAATCGGTAACGTCCAGCAATTAACGATGATTTGTCCACATAATAATATTTCGTTGCAGCATGAGTTACTATTTTAGTTCGCCGCAATGCTTCTCAACAGATCTATGCGCCGGGCAGCTTATTAAACAACTTGTTTATTATAGTCGGTCATGTAAATCAATCGCATTCGGTACTCAGTCATTACCAACTTGAATCGGAACGTACAACCGTTTACACTTATACTGTATAACCAGGGCTCTAGTATTCACGGTATGTTTGAACCAACCGTGGGTTAGACGCTAGCCAGTTGAGCGGTTGCTTAACTGGACTAGTTCGGCAGCATTTTGATCTTCAGTATAAATGTAGCAACGTCAAAGTTGAGAAGCGCCAGTACGGATTCAGACGTCGCTGCGTCTCGTAGTGCACCACTAGATTGTCACACCAACGATTGTTGTAGAACGTACTCTTCGTTCGTAAGCATACTCGCAAATACTCACAGTCAGTTATCATACTTAATAAAGTCGTAAATCCCATTACTGGTGAAAAAGAGAGGCGATGGATTCCCAAAGCAAAAGGTGTTTAAAATTTAATATTGCAATTATACGCGAATAATTAATACGCTATTGGAGAATTATATACGACACAACCTCCCTGACTTAGCGTTTTAACGTAGTCCTAAGGGATGCGTTTGCAAATTATATGGAGCTGCGTGTTTGACGTTTCTTATCAGCGAATCAATCGTTTTATATTCATCGTCTGTTTTTCAGGCCAGCAATTAAAATGACACTAACAAGAATCGGTGTTCGTAAATGTGACAGCCGCGACATCTGGATGGTGACAGCAATGTGGAACGAAGCTACACATAAAAAGCACAGAACAATTTGCCAGTGCATGAAAACTGATTGCGTTTGTCCATCTTACCAGCGAATGGGACGACCGAGATAAAACAGACAGTGAGACGATTTTGGCTTCTGCAATGGATGGTTGGCAGTTTAATAGAAATCTTTGGGCGTACATTGTTCATTTAATTAAATTATTTGATATTTCTCATATTTAAAATTTTTGTTAAATATTTTAATGACTGTATGAAATTAAAATTGCTGTAGAGACTGTTCATAAAATTACTGCAATTGCTTCATTATATTTGTACATCAACATCATGGCAACTAAACCCTAATAATTCGGTTCCAACTAGCATATATTGAGTGCCATTTACGGAGTATAAACGCTACTGCCAATCTATTTAAATCCGATAAGTTTAAACACCTCATATGGGTAGAGTGGTAGGTATACATATTGTATCTATATCAATATTTTGGTATCGGACACTAATATCATTGCTTATCTCTGTATCATGACCGTAATTTGAACTTAATATGAGAAAATACATATGAAATTACTAGCGGTAAAACTGAGTACGCTGCAAATTTCGGTGGCTTCATGTGACTGCGTCTCTTCAGTATGGAAATTGATGAGTAACCAAATACCATATCTTCGATTAACTGCAGAAAACAAAAAAATATATTTTTGATTGACACTAACGGATTTAGAAATTTTTACGATACACTCTAATGTAACTACGTATCTATTTTTTACCATATATGTATCTGACATTCATCCGAAGAAGCGTGTTACATGCCTTGCAGCAAAAGGGTTGCATCGTACATTGGCAGTTGGACTGGTTTTATGAAGTATTACCAACAATGAAATGTGGTAACGGATTTTGACAGTATTTTTAAGGAACTGGCAATGCTGAACACGGCTCTAGTGAGTAAAAGTGACGACATGTCATTAAGTAGCAAATGTCATTTATAGATGAACCACACTATGTACTCGAAACTGATGGATGTCCAATGAATCCGGATTCAAAGTCAGAAGTCAAAAATACCTTTATAAATGGTCCTTAAAATTATGTATCGCCTGAAAATTTGATCACCGTTTTATCTGATGATAAAATTTGAGCAAATTTGATCATTTGATATTATGTGGATGACTGACCGTGAATGTCGCATCTGGTTGGCCATTCGTTAATCCAAATGATTCAGTACCGGAGAAAACCTAACGACAGACAAATCACACCTGAGGTAACAAACGAATATGCATGAATCAATTTTTTATTCATGTTGTAATGAATATTTAGTGCAGATTTTTAAAAACCTTGATTTAATGAACTGGATAACGAAACCTTCGGAAATGGGAACGATACCGAAAATAAGACATTTCCGAACAATTGATTGAGAGCAGGACGAGCATGGTGGGATTCGAGTACTTGAAGAAAGATTACTTTAAAATTGAATCACAAGGAATACCAGACTCCTGAATACTGTCCTTTCGTGTCCCAACGCAGAAAAACTGCACGTAAAGTTTGAATTCAATGAATTTGTAAATATAACTAAATACTCAAGACAGAATCATCCATACTGTTTAACAATTTTATTAAAAAATCATTCAATTTAATCAAAGAGTTACTTATCATATTAATAACATAGACACCATATCAATATGTTGTACAACTTGAAACTGAAATTAATTTACAAACTTGAATATAAATCCGTAACCGATTTGTCATGTAGAACGTAAGTTGAGCCATAAATATATTCATATAGTACAGTCGTAACTGCAGTTATAAAGGCACGGCTGGGCGCTTTATTAACGTATTTGTTAACATGTTTTCTTAAAATTGTGCACCATTCTCAAATTGATAAAAAACACTGGCTACTAACTGTACAAACATTTATTCTCTGCTAACATGGAGAAATTGTAAGTCGCGGCAGTATCTCATAAGGATAATTGATTGTAATCCTACTTATAAAATAGCACACCACTTTCGTTACCGCTTCTATCTCCATCGGAAAGTTAAATACGTGCAAAAATAGTTTAAAATCCTTCCGGACTGTTTTATGGGCTGTTTCATATCATTAGTGTACTAGAATTGAATATAATAATATGCAATTTAATTTCTACCATGGACGGGTTCGTGTAATATTATTTAAATTGGTCAATGCACTTCTACTCTATTTTTGCTAGTATCATGCATGCTAGGTTTCGGTTAGCCGAAATTGGCCATCATGGAAAATAGTTAACAAAAATCATGCTTATCTTGATGGAACAGTTAACGTTCATACAAGCATTACTTTTCACAAATGGATATTCTGTTTTACTCTGATTATTTCCTCGATAATGATCACGTCATCGTCCATATATTGGTCCTGTGTATCCATTGTAGCATTCACACTAACGCCAGCAACAACCAACGGGGGTGTGTGTGGTAGCATGTAAACTGAATTGGTGCTATTTCCGGCGTCATCGACCCTAGTACCCGTTTCTGCTGAAATGGGTGTATTCCCTCCAATTCCGAACTGCCCGTTTGACACGTCTCGAACGGAGCTGCTGCTGGATGCTAACGGGTCGCGTGCACCGCCACCGGATTCATATGGACCGCATGGAATAAATAACTCAGCGTCCACTCTAGTTTCTATTGGAGTCCTAATACGTGAAGCTGAAGTAGCAGAATAGGCTTCATCATCCACACCGGAATGATACTCATTTTCAGCAGGTTGGAAATAATTTGATGAGTGAGTTCTGTCATATCTAGGTCCAAGGTCCTCGCGAACAAGGTCCTCCACATTTCCGCTGAGGCCACTTGGTGCGTTCTCGTGGTTACCTGTTGGGTATAGTGCGCTCATGAGGAGCGAGCGAACTTCCCTTATACTCATCTCAAGTCGTGCAATGTCCTCAGATCGTTTGGTATCGGTGGACAAAATCAAGTTATAGATCATTGCATTTGATACGTCATGTTGAACGCGACCGGTCGACGATGAAGATATGCCTCCACTAACATTGCCGCTGCTATTATAGGAATGTAGATGTGGTGGAGTGTTCATCTTGGGAGGATTTATGTTGACGATGGTGAACTAAGTTGGTGTAGCTTATTGGTGAAATCTGAAAACCAGGTGGTAAATATTTATTATTTTCCGGGTGCAAGCAACGCCTAAAAGGGAATTATTGCGATTGATATTTTACGCCAGTGTCTGCGAGCATTTTACGCTATTATTTTTGCCCACGTTAAAAGATTTGTCTTAAACTTGACACGAATCTACTCCAGTAAATGAGAAAATTCTGTATTGGTTTCTGTGTTTTAGAATCAGTTTCAAGGTACATTGACGTAATGAGGTCACCATGCATCTCTATCGTAAAAAATGTCAGCTTATCTGACCGATCATTTTTTATCAATACACCTTGTTTTGACATTTGTTTTTTAAGGTGAAATGCATGAATAATTGCCATTTTGCATACATCAAACGTTCGGTACATTTGTAATTCGGGTTTACACCCGCTACAGCTTCTACGATATTCATCTATGCTCTGAAAATAAAAAAATCAATTAAATTAGTAAATTAGCTGAATCAACATAGTGTGAATTTATTCACTAAAGCCTGAAGTATCCCATTGCATCCGGATACATCGGAAATTAATTCGGACATTATAAATATTTTTTACCACGCAGTTGCTACTCAATAATGGAAAAATAATGTGCTTCAATTTGACGAAATGTTACAAATGGACATTGCTTTATCGAAACGATTCTGACGTTGTGCAAAATTGAGCTGGCATTCATAGCAGGCAAACGATAGCTTCCATTACAAATGCACACTGAGTAAACTATTTATGTCACTTTGCCAGCATAAATGTGTTTGCATTATGTTTGCACAGTTTCCTCATTATATTTTCACTTGTTTGAAAGGAATTTAATGAACACGAAACAAGGGTAATATGACAATACGCTCAGTGTTGGCGTTAATGTACACAAAAGTATAACATATAAATTTATTCAAACGGGTTAGAGCCTATTTTCGTTTATCGATAAAAAATTAAATAGACCAAGTAAAAATCTGATACCTTATTGTTACAATTGGTGTGTCACAACAGCAACCGTCAAGTCCTCTTGACCAAAATATTTTTTTGTGAAAGTTAACTTACAAGGGCAAGGGTTGAATCAGTTGTTAACTTCTTTGCGTAACAGTTCCATGAAGTATGTATTCACATACTATTATTTTCTAAAATAACCAGCAGTAGTGAATAATGAGAATTGAATTTGTTTTGTCGACGCAAGTCCTCAAGCAACAAATATTTGTTACGTTCCTGTATGAGTCGGAACAAATGCTTAGCTCACTCGTGCACGGCCGATTTGAGACTGAAATACTTATTCAAGCCAAGAGCCTCTTTATATAGTCACCCGAAAAGATAACAGTGACAATGCTATAGCTGTATTCTCCTCTCTTTGCTTAAAAATGTCATTTCAGAATAAAATATTTCACATTTTTCATCATATTTAAAAAATATTTTTTTCTTTCATATATATTTTGCTATAAATCAGGAAATATTTCCAAAGAGGGTTGTAATTTTTGCTAAAAATCGCTATGTAATGTCATGTAGTTTCGTGTAGATTCATGAAATTTCATGTGGATCCATCACTTCTATACACCATCCGATAGGGAATTTTCCGGGCTGCTTCCCACAAACAACATATTTGGGATATCTCATATATTTTGCGCTTCGGACCGGAAAGATAATGATCCGAAATCGAAAAAATATGGCTTCTTACAATAGCTTCTTACATTGTAACCTCCTCTGAGACATTATGTGGACAAGAAAGAAATGACTTCTATACACCATCCGATAGGAAATTTTCCGGGCTTCTTGCTTCTCTTAATATATTTGGGATATCTCATATATTTTGCGCTTAGGACCGGAAAGAATATGATCCGAAATGGAAAAAAGTGGCTTTTTACAATGGAATTGAATTGTGACCTCCTCTGAGACATTATGTGGGCATGGAGAAAATGACTTCTATACTCCATCCGATAGGAAATTTTCCGGGCTTCTTGCTATTAATAGTATATTTGGGATATCTCATATATTTTGCGCTTAGTACCGGAAAGAATATGATCCGAAATCGAAAAAAAGTGGCTTTTTACAATTGCATTGAATTGTGACCTCCTCTGAGACATTATATGGGCATATGGAAAATGAATTCTATACTCCATCCGATAGAAACTTTTCCGGGCTTCTTGCTATTAATAGTATATTTGGGATATCTCATATATTTTGCGCTTATGACCGGAAAGAATATGATCCGAAATGGAAAAAAGTGGCTTTTTACAATTGCATTGAATTGTGACCTCCTCTGAGACATTATATGGGCATATGGAAAATGAATTCTATACTCCATCCGATAGAAACTTTTCCGGGCTTCTTGCTATTAATGGTATATTTGGGATATCTCATATATTTTGCGCTTAGTACCGGAAAGAATATGATCCGAAATGGAAAAAAGTGGCTTTTTACAAATTACAATTGCATTGAATTGTAACCTCCTCTGAGACATTATGTGGGCATGGCGAAAATGACTTCTATACTCCATCCGATAGGAAATTTTCCGGGCTTCTTGCTATTAATAGTATATTTGGGATATCTCATATATTTTGCGCTTAGGACCGGAAAGAATATGATCCGAAATGGAAAAAAGTGGCTTCTTACAATTGCATTGAATTGTGACCTCCTCTGAGACATTATGTGGGCATGGAGAAAATGACTTCTATACTCCATCCGATAGGAAATTTTCCGGGCTTCTTGCTATTAATAGTATATTTGGGATATCTCATATATTTTGCGCTTAGGACCGGAAAGAATATGATCCGAAATGGAAAAAAGTGGCTTCTTACAATTGCATTGAATTGTGACCTCCTCTGAGACATTATGTGGGCATGGAGAAAATGAATTCTATACTCCATCCGATAGAAACTTTTCCGGGCTTCTTGCTATTAATGGTATATTTGGGATATGTCATATATTTTGCGCTTAGTACCGGAAAGAATATGATCCGAAATCGAAAAAAGTGGCTTCTTACAATTGCATTGAATTGTGACCTCCTCTGAGACATTATGTGGGCATGGAGAAAATGACTTCTATACTCCATTCGATAGGAAATTTTCCGGGCTTCTTGCTATTAATGGTATATTTGGGATATCTCATATATTTTGCGCTTAGTACCGGAAAGAATATGATCCGAAATCGAAAAAAAGTGGATTTTTACAATTGCATTGAATTGTGACCTCCTCTGAGACATTATGTGGGCATGGAGAAAATGACTTCTATACTCCATTCGATAGGAAATTTTCCGGGCTTCTTGCTATTAATAGTATATTTGGGATATCTCATATATTTTGCGCTTAGGACCGGAAAGAATATGATCCGAAATGGAAAAAAGTGGCTTTTTACAATTGCATTGAATTGTGACCTCCTCTGAGACATTATGTGGGCATGGAGAAAATGACTTCTATACTCCATCCGATAGGAAATTTTCCGGGCTTCTTGCTATTAATAGTATATTTGGGATATCTCATATATTTTGCGCTTAGGACCGGAAAGAATATGATCCGAAATGGAAAAAAGTGGCTTCTTACAATTGCATTGAATTGTGACCTCCTCTGAGACATTATGTGGGCATGGAGAAAATGACTTCTATACTCCATCCGATAGGAAATTTTCCGGGCTTCTTGCTATTAATAGTATATTTGGGATATCTCATATATTTTGCGCTTAGTACCGGAAAGAATATGATCCGAAATCGAAAAAAGTGGCTTCTTACAATTGCATTGAATTGTGACCTCCTCTGAGACATTATGTGGGCATGGAGAAAATGACTTCTATACTCCATCCGATAGGAAATTTTCCGGGCTTCTTGCTATTAATAGTATATTTGGGATATCTCATATATTTTGCGCTTAGGACCGGAAAGAATATGATCCGAAATCGAAAAAAGTGGCTTTTTACAATTGCATTGAATTGTGACCTCCTCTGAGACATTATGTGGGCATGGAGAAAATGACTTCTATACTCCATCCGATAGGAAATTTTCCGGGCTTCTTGCTATTAATAGTATATTTGGGATATCTCATATATTTTGCGCTTAGTACCGGAAAGAATATGATCCGAAATCGAAAAAAAGTGGATTTTTACAATTGCATTGAATTGTGACCTCCTCTGAGACATTATGTGGGCATGGAGAAAATGACTTCTATACTCCATTCGATAGGAAATTTTCCACGCTTCTTGCTATTAATAGTATATTTGGGATATCTCATATATTTTGCGCTTAGGACCGGAAAGAATATGATCCGAAATCGAAAAAAGTGGCTTTTTACAATTGCATTGAATTGTGACCTCCTCTGAGACATTATATGGGCATATGGAAAATGAATTCTATACTCCATCCGATAGAAACTTTTCCGGGCTTCTTGCTATTAATGGTATATTTGGGATATCTCATATATTTTGCGCTTAGTACCGGAAAGAATATGATCCGAAATGGAAAAAAAGTGGATTTTTACAATTGCATTGAATTGTGACCTCCTCTGAGACATTATGTGGGCATGGAGAAAATGACTTCTATACTCCATCCGATAGGAAATTTTCCGGGCTTCTTGCTATTAATAGTATATTTGGGATATCTCATATATTTTGCGCTTAGTACCGGAAAGAATATGATCCGAAATCGAAAAAAAGTGGATTTTTACAATTGCATTGAATTGTGACCTCCTCTGAGACATTATGTGGGCATGGAGAAAATGACTTCTATACTCCATCCGATAGGAAATTTTCCGGGCTTCTTGCTATTAATAGTATATTTGGGATATCTCATATATTTTGCGCTTAGTACCGGAAAGAATATGATCCGAAATCGAAAAAAGTGGCTTTTTACAATTGCATTGAATTGTGACCTCCTCTGAGACATTATATGGGCATAGAGAAAATGAATTCTATACTCCATCCGATAAAAACTTTTCCGGGCTTCTTGCTATTAATAGTATATTTGGGATATCTCATATATTTTGCGCTTAGGACCGGAAAGAATATGATCCGAAATCGAAAAAAGTGGCTTTTTACAATTGCATTGAATTGTGACCTCCTCTGAGACATTATGTGGGCATGGAGAAAATGAATTCTATACTCCATCCGATAGAAACTTTTCCGGGCTTCTTGCTATTAATGGTATATTTGGGATATCTCATATATTTTGCGCTTAGTACCGGAAAGAATATGATCCGAAATGGAAAAAAAGTGGATTTTTACAATTGCATTGAATTGTGACCTCCTCTGAGACATTATGTGGGCATGGAGAAAATGACTTCTATACTCCATCCGATAGGAAATTTTCCGGGCTTCTTGCTATTAATAGTATATTTGGGATATCTCATATATTTTGCGCTTAGTACCGGAAAGAATATGATCCGAAATCGAAAAAAAGTGGCTTTTTACAATTGCATTGAATTGTGACCTCCTCTGAGACATTATATGGGCATATGGAAAATGAATTCTATACTCCATCCGATAGAAACTTTTCCGGGCTTCTTGCTATTAATAGTATATTTGGGATATCTCATATATTTTGCGCTTAGGACCGGAAAGAATATGATCCGAAATCGAAAAAAGTGGCTTTTTACAATTGCATTGAATTGTGACCTCCTCTGAGACATTATGTGGGCATGGAGAAAATGACTTCTATACTCCATCCGATAGGAAATTTTCCGGGCTTCTTGCTATTAATGGTATATTTGGGATATCTCATATATTTTGCGCTTAGTACCGGAAAGAATATGATCCGAAATGGAAAAAAAGTGGATTTTTACAATTGCATTGAATTGTGACCTCCTCTGAGACATTATGTGGGCATGGAGAAAATGACTTCTATACTCCATCCGATAGGAAATTTTCCGGGCTTCTTGCTATTAATAGTATATTTGGGATATCTCATATATTTTGCGCTTAGTACCGGAAAGAATATGATCCGAAATCGAAAAAAGTGGCTTTTTACAATTGCATTGAATTGTGACCTCCTCTGAGACATTATGTGGGCATGGAGAAAATGACTTCTATACTCCATCCGATAGGAAATTTTCCGGGCTTCTTGCTATTAATAGTATATTTGGGATATCTCATATATTTTGCGCTTAGTACCGGAAAGAATATGATCCGAAATGGAAAAAAGTGGATTTTTACAATTGCATTGAATTGTGACCTCCTCTGAGACATTATGTGGGCATGGAGAAAATGACTTCTATACTCCATCCGATAGGAAATTTTCCGGGCTTCTTGCTATTAATAGTATATTTGGGATATCTCATATATTTTGCGCTTAGTACCGGAAAGAATATGATCCGAAATCGAAAAAAGTGGATTTTTACAATTGCATTGAATTGTGACCTCCTCTGAGACATTATGTGGGCATGGAGAAAATGACTTCTATACTCCATTCGATAGGAAATTTTCCGGGCTTCTTGCTATTAATAGTATATTTGGGATATCTCATATATTTTGCGCTTAGTACCGGAAAGAATATGATCCGAAATCGAAAAAAGTGGCTTTTTACAATTGCATTGAATTGTGACCTCCTCTGAGACATTATGTGGGCATGGAGAAAATGACTTCTATACTCCATCCGATAGGAAATTTTCCGGGCTTCTTGCTATTAATAGTATATTTGGGATATGTCATATATTTTGCGCTTAGTACCGGAAAGAATATGATCCGAAATGGAAAGAAGTGGATTTTTACAATTGCATTGAATTGTGACCTCCTCTGAGACATTATGTGGGCATGGAGAAAATGACTTCTATACTCCATCCGATAGGAAATTTTCCGGGCTTCTTGCTATTAATAGTATATTTGGGATATCTCATATATTTTGCGCTTAGTACCGGAAAGAATATGATCCGAAATGGAAAAAAGTGGCTTTTACAATTGCATTGAATTGTGACCTCCTCTGAGACATTATGTGGGCATGGAGAAAATGACTTCTATACTCCATCCGATAGGAAATTTTCCGGGCTTCTTGCTATTAATAGTATATTTGGGATATCTCATATATTTTGCGCTTAGTACCGGAAAGAATATGATCCGAAATCGAAAAAAGTGGCTTTTTACAATTGCATTGAATTGTGACCTCCTCTGAGACATTATGTGGGCATGGAGAAAATGACTTCTATACTCCATCCGATAGGAAATTTTCCGGGCTTCTTGCTATTAATAGTATATTTGGGATATCTCATATATTTTGCGCTTAGGACCGGAAAGAATATGATCCGAAATCGAAAAAAGTGGATTTTTACAATTGCATTGAATTGTGACCTCCTCTGAGACATTATGTGGGCATGGAGAAAATGACTTCTATACTCCATCCGATAGGAAATTTTCCGGGCTTCTTGCTATTAATAGTATATTTGGGATATCTCATATATTTTGCGCTTAGTACCGGAAAGAATATGATCCGAAATCGAAAAAAGTGGATTTTTACAATTGCATTGAATTGTGACCTCCTCTGAGACATTATGTGGGCATGGAGAAAATGACTTCTATACTCCATCCGATAGGAAATTTTCCGGGCTTCTTGCTATTAATAGTATATTTGGGATATCTCATATATTTTGCGCTTAGTACCGGAAAGAATATGATCCGAAATCGAAAAAAGTGGCTTTTTACAATTGCATTGAATTGTGACCTCCTCTGAGACATTATGTGGGCATGGAGAAATGACTTCTATACTCCATCCGATAGGAAATTTTCCGGGCTTCTTGCTATTAATAGTATATTTGGGATATCTCATATATTTTGCGCTTAGTACCGGAAAGAATATGATCCGAAATGGAAAAAAGTGGATTTTTACAATTGCATTGAATTGTGACCTCCTCTGAGACATTATGTGGGCATGGAGAAAATGACTTCTATACTCCATCCGATAGGAAATTTTCCGGGCTTCTTGCTATTAATAGTATATTTGGGATATCTCATATATTTTGCGCTTAGTACCGGAAAGAATATGATCCGAAATCGAAAAAAGTGGATTTTTACAATTGCATTGAATTGTGACCTCCTCTGAGACATTATGTGGGCATGGAGAAAATGACTTCTATACTCCATCCGATAGGAAATTTTCCGGGCTTCTTGCTATTAATGGTATATTTGGGATATCTCATATATTTTGCGCTTAGTACCGGAAAGAATATGATCCGAAATGGAAAAAAAGTGGATTTTTACAATTGCATTGAATTGTGACCTCCTCTGAGACATTATGTGGGCATGGAGAAAATGACTTCTATACTCCATCCGATAGGAAATTTTCCGGGCTTCTTGCTATTAATAGTATATTTGGGATATCTCATATATTTTGCGCTTAGTACCGGAAAGAATATGATCCGAAATCGAAAAAAAGTGGCTTTTTACAATTGCATTGAATTGTGACCTCCTCTGAGACATTATATGGGCATATGGAAAATGAATTCTATACTCCATCCGATAGAAACTTTTCCGGGCTTCTTGCTATTAATAGTATATTTGGGATATCTCATATATTTTGCGCTTATGACCGGAAAGAATATGATCCGAAATCGAAAAAAGTGGCTTTTTACAATTGCATTGAATTGTGACCTCCTCTGAGACATTATGTGGGCATGGAGAAAATGACTTCTATACTCCATCCGATAGGAAATTTTCCGGGCTTCTTGCTATTAATGGTATATTTGGGATATCTCATATATTTTGCGCTTAGTACCGGAAAGAATATGATCCGAAATGGAAAAAAGTGGCTTCTTACAATTGCATTGAATTGTGACCTCCTCTGAGACATTATGTGGGCATGGAGAAAATGACTTCTATACTCCATCCGATAGGAAATTTTCCGGGCTTCTTGCTATTAATAGTATATTTGGGATATCTCATATATTTTGCGCTTAGTACCGGAAAGAATATGATCCGAAATCGAAAAAAAGTGGCTTTTTACAATTGCATTGAATTGTGACCTCCTCTGAGACATTATGTGGGCATGGAGAAAATGACTTCTATACTCCATCCGATAGGAAATTTTCCGGGCTTCTTGCTATTAATAGTATATTTGGGATATCTCATATATTTTGCGCTTAGTACCGGAAAGAATATGATCCGAAATCGAAAAAAAGTGGATTTTTACAATTGCATTGAATTGTGACCTCCTCTGAGACATTATGTGGGCATGGAGAAAATGACTTCTATACTCCATCCGATAGGAAATTTTCCGGGCTTCTTGCTATTAATAGTATATTTGGGATATCTCATATATTTTGCGCTTAGTACCGGAAAGAATATGATCCGAAATGGAAAAAAGTGGATTTTTACAATTGCATTGAATTGTGACCTCCTCTGAGACATTATGTGGGCATGGAGAAAATGACTTCTATACTCCATCCGATAGGAAATTTTCCGGGCTTCTTGCTATTAATAGTATATTTGGGATATCTCATATATTTTGCGCTTAGTACCGGAAAGAATATGATCCGAAATCGAAAAAAAGTGGATTTTTACAATTGCATTGAATTGTGACCTCCTCTGAGACATTATGTGGGCATGGAGAAAATGACTTCTATACTCCATCCGATAGGAAATTTTCCGGGCTTCTTGCTATTAATAGTATATTTGGGATATCTCATATATTTTGCGCTTAGTACCGGAAAGAATATGATCCGAAATGGAAAAAAAGTGGATTTTTACAATTGCATTGAATTGTGACCTCCTCTGAGACATTATGTGGGCATGGAGAAAATGACTTCTATACTCCATCCGATAGGAAATTTTCCGGGCTTCTTGCTATTAATAGTATATTTGGGATATCTCATATATTTTGCGCTTAGTACCGGAAAGAATATGATCCGAAATGGAAAAAAAGTGGATTTTTACAATTGCATTGAATTGTGACCTCCTCTGAGACATTATGTGGGCATGGAGAAAATGACTTCTATACTCCATCCGATAGGAAATTTTCCGGGCTTCTTGCTATTAATAGTATATTTGGGATATCTCATATATTTTGCGCTTAGGACCGGAAAGAATATGATCCGAAATGGAAAAAAAGTGGATTTTTACAATTGCATTGAATTGTGACCTCCTCTGAGACATTATGTGGGCATGGAGAAAATGACTTCTATACTCCATCCGATAGGAAATTTTCCGGGCTTCTTGCTATTAATAGTATATTTGGGATATCTCATATATTTTGCGCTTAGTACCGGAAAGAATATGATCCGAAATGGAAAAAAGTGGATTTTTACAATTGCATTGAATTGTGACCTCCTCTGAGACATTATGTGGGCATGGAGAAAATGACTTCTATACTCCATCCGATAGGAAATTTTCCGGGCTTCTTGCTATTAATAGTATATTTGGGATATCTCATATATTTTGCGCTTAGTACCGGAAAGAATATGATCCGAAATGGAAAAAAGTGGATTTTTACAATTGCATTGAATTGTGACCTCCTCTGAGACATTATGTGGGCATGGAGAAAATGACTTCTATACTCCATCCGATAGGAAATTTTCCGGGCTTCTTGCTATTAATAGTATATTTGGGATATCTCATATATTTTGCGCTTAGTACCGGAAAGAATATGATCCGAAATGGAAAAAAAGTGGCTTTTTACAATTGCATTGAATTGTGACCTCCTCTGAGACATTATGTGGGCATGGAGAAAATGACTTCTATACTCCATCCGATAGGAAATTTTCCGGGCTTCTTGCTATTAATAGTATATTTGGGATATCTCATATATTTTGCGCTTAGTACCGGAAAGAATATGATCCGAAATGGAAAAAAGTGGATTTTTACAATTGCATTGAATTGTGACCTCCTCTGAGACATTATGTGGGCATGGAGAAAATGACTTCTATACTCCATCCGATAGGAAATTTTCCGGGCTTCTTGCTATTAATAGTATATTTGGGATATCTCATATATTTTGCGCTTAGTACCGGAAAGAATATGATCCGAAATGGAAAAAAGTGGATTTTTACAATTGCATTGAATTGTGACCTCCTCTGAGACATTATGTGGGCATGGAGAAAATGACTTCTATACTCCATCCGATAGGAAATTTTCCGGGCTTCTTGCTATTAATAGTATATTTGGGATATCTCATATATTTTGCGCTTAGTACCGGAAAGAATATGATCCGAAATGGAAAAAAAGTGGATTTTTACAATTGCATTGAATTGTGACCTCCTCTGAGACATTATGTGGGCATGGAGAAAATGACTTCTATACTCCATCCGATAGGAAATTTTCCGGGCTTCTTGCTATTAATAGTATATTTGGGATATCTCATATATTTTGCGCTTAGTACCGGAAAGAATATGATCCGAAATCGAAAAAAGTGGCTTTTTACAATTGCATTGAATTGTGACCTCCTCTGAGACATTATGTGGGCATGGAGAAAATGACTTCTATACTCCATCCGATAGGAAATTTTCCGGGCTTCTTGCTATTAATAGTATATTTGGGATATGTCATATATTTTGCGCTTAGTACCGGAAAGAATATGATCCGAAATGGAAAGAAGTGGATTTTTACAATTGCATTGAATTGTGACCTCCTCTGAGACATTATGTGGGCATGGAGAAAATGACTTCTATACTCCATCCGATAGGAAATTTTCCGGGCTTCTTGCTATTAATAGTATATTTGGGATATCTCATATATTTTGCGCTTAGTACCGGAAAGAATATGATCCGAAATGGAAAAAAGTGGATTTTTACAATTGCATTGAATTGTGACCTCCTCTGAGACATTATGTGGGCATGGAGAAAATGACTTCTATACTCCATCCGATAGGAAATTTTCCGGGCTTCTTGCTATTAATAGTATATTTGGGATATCTCATATATTTTGCGCTTAGGACCGGAAAGAATATGATCCGAAATCGAAAAAAGTGGCTTTTTACAATTGCATTGAATTGTGACCTCCTCTGAGACATTATGTGGGCATGGAGAAAATGACTTCTATACTCCATCCGATAGGAAATTTTCCGGGCTTCTTGCTATTAATAGTATATTTGGGATATGTCATATATTTTGCGCTTAGTACCGGAAAGAATATGATCCGAAATGGAAAGAAGTGGATTTTTACAATTGCATTGAATTGTGACCTCCTCTGAGACATTATGTGGGCATGGAGAAAATGACTTCTATACTCCATCCGATAGGAAATTTTCCGGGCTTCTTGCTATTAATAGTATATTTGGGATATCTCATATATTTTGCGCTTAGTACCGGAAAGAATATGATCCGAAATGGAAAAAAAGTGGCTTTTACAATTGCATTGAATTGTGACCTCCTCTGAGACATTATGTGGGCATGGAGAAAATGACTTCTATACTCCATCCGATAGGAAATTTTCCGGGCTTCTTGCTATTAATAGTATATTTGGGATATCTCATATATTTTGCGCTTAGTACCGGAAAGAATATGATCCGAAATGGAAAAAAGTGGATTTTTACAATTGCATTGAATTGTGACCTCCTCTGAGACATTATGTGGGCATGGAGAAAATGACTTCTATACTCCATCCGATAGGAAATTTTCCGGGCTTCTTGCTATTAATAGTATATTTGGGATATGTCATATATTTTGCGCTTAGTACCGGAAAGAATATGATCCGAAATGGAAAAAAGTGGATTTTTACAATTGCATTGAATTGTGACCTCCTCTGAGACATTATGTGGGCATGGAGAAAATGACTTCTATACTCCATCCGATAGGAAATTTTCCGGGCTTCTTGCTATTAATAGTATATTTGGGATATCTCATATATTTTGCGCTTAGTACCGGAAAGAATATGATCCGAAATGGAAAAAAGTGGATTTTTACAATTGCATTGAATTGTGACCTCCTCTGAGACATTATGTGGGCATGGAGAAAATGACTTCTATACTCCATCCGATAGGAAATTTTCCGGGCTTCTTGCTATTAATAGTATATTTGGGATATCTCATATATTTTGCGCTTAGTACCGGAAAGAATATGATCCGAAATCGAAAAAAAGTGGATTTTTACAATTGCATTGAATTGTGACCTCCTCTGAGACATTATGTGGGCATGGAGAAAATGACTTCTATACTCCATCCGATAGGAAATTTTCCGGGCTTCTTGCTATTAATAGTATATTTGGGATATCTCATATATTTTGCGCTTAGTACCGGAAAGAATATGATCCGAAATGGAAAAAAAGTGGATTTTTACAATTGCATTGAATTGTGACCTCCTCTGAGACATTATGTGGGCATGGAGAAAATGACTTCTATACTCCATCCGATAGGAAATTTTCCGGGCTTCTTGCTATTAATAGTATATTTGGGATATCTCATATATTTTGCGCTTAGTACCGGAAAGAATATGATCCGAAATGGAAAAAAGTGGATTTTTACAATTGCATTGAATTGTGACCTCCTCTGAGACATTATGTGGGCATGGAGAAAATGACTTCTATACTCCATCCGATAGGAAATTTTCCGGGCTTCTTGCTATTAATAGTATATTTGGGATATCTCATATATTTTGCGCTTAGTACCGGAAAGAATATGATCCGAAATGGAAAAAAGTGGATTTTTACAATTGCATTGAATTGTGACCTCCTCTGAGACATTATGTGGGCATGGAGAAAATGACTTCTATACTCCATCCGATAGGAAATTTTCCGGGCTTCTTGCTATTAATAGTATATTTGGGATATCTCATATATTTTGCGCTTAGTACCGGAAAGAATATGATCCGAAATCGAAAAAAGTGGATTTTTACAATTGCATTGAATTGTGACCTCCTCTGAGACATTATGTGGGCATGGAGAAAATGACTTCTATACTCCATCCGATAGGAAATTTTCCGGGCTTCTTGCTATTAATAGTATATTTGGGATATCTCATATATTTTGCGCTTAGGACCGGAAAGAATATGATCCGAAATCGAAAAAAGTGGCTTTTTACAATTGCATTGAATTGTGACCTCCTCTGAGACATTATGTGGGCATGGAGAAAATGACTTCTATACTCCATCCGATAGGAAATTTTCCGGGCTTCTTGCTATTAATAGTATATTTGGGATATGTCATATATTTTGCGCTTAGTACCGGAAAGAATATGATCCGAAATGGAAAGAAGTGGATTTTTACAATTGCATTGAATTGTGACCTCCTCTGAGACATTATGTGGGCATGGAGAAAATGACTTCTATACTCCATCCGATAGGAAATTTTCCGGGCTTCTTGCTATTAATAGTATATTTGGGATATGTCATATATTTTGCGCTTAGTACCGGAAAGAATATGATCCGAAATGGAAAGAAGTGGATTTTTACAATTGCATTGAATTGTGACCTCCTCTGAGACATTATGTGGGCATGGAGAAAATGACTTCTATACTCCATCCGATAGGAAATTTTCCGGGCTTCTTGCTATTAATAGTATATTTGGGATATCTCATATATTTTGCGCTTAGTACCGGAAAGAATATGATCCGAAATCGAAAAAAGTGGATTTTTACAATTGCATTGAATTGTGACCTCCTCTGAGACATTATGTGGGCATGGAGAAAATGACTTCTATACTCCATCCGATAGGAAATTTTCCGGGCTTCTTGCTATTAATAGTATATTTGGGATATCTCATATATTTTGCGCTTAGGACCGGAAAGAATATGATCCGAAATCGAAAAAAGTGGATTTTTACAATTGCATTGAATTGTGACCTCCTCTGAGACATTATGTGGGCATGGAGAAAATGACTTCTATACTCCATCCGATAGGAAATTTTCCGGGCTTCTTGCTATTAATAGTATATTTGGGATATCTCATATATTTTGCGCTTAGTACCGGAAAGAATATGATCCGAAATCGAAAAAAGTGGATTTTTACAATTGCATTGAATTGTGACCTCCTCTGAGACATTATGTGGGCATGGAGAAAATGACTTCTATACTCCATCCGATAGGAAATTTTCCGGGCTTCTTGCTATTAATAGTATATTTGGGATATCTCATATATTTTGCGCTTAGTACCGGAAAGAATATGATCCGAAATCGAAAAAAGTGGATTTTTACAATTGCATTGAATTGTAACCTCCTCTGAGACATTATGTGGGCATGGAGAAAATGACTTCTATACTCCATCCGATAGGAAATTTTCCGGGCTTCTTGCTATTAATAGTATATTTGGGATATCTCATATATTTTGCGCTTAGTACCGGAAAGAATATGATCCGAAATGGAAAAAAGTGGCTTCTTACAATTGCATTGAATTGTGACCTCCTCTGAGACATTATGTGGGCATGGAGAAAATGACTTCTATACTCCATCCGATAGGAAATTTTCCGGGCTTCTTGCTATTAATAGTATATTTGGGATATCTCATATATTTTGCGCTTAGGACCGGAAAGAATATGATCCGAAATCGAAAAAAAGTGGATTTTTACAATTGCATTGAATTGTGACCTCCTCTGAGACATTATGTGGGCATGGAGAAAATGACTTCTATACTCCATCCGATAGGAAATTTTCCGGGCTTCTTGCTATTAATAGTATATTTGGGATATCTCATATATTTTGCGCTTAGGACCGGAAAGAATATGATCCGAAATGGAAAAAAGTGGATTTTTACAATTGCATTGAATTGTGACCTCCTCTGAGACATTATGTGGGCATGGAGAAAATGACTTCTATACTCCATCCGATAGGAAATTTTCCGGGCTTCTTGCTATTAATAGTATATTTGGGATATGTCATATATTTTGCGCTTAGTACCGGAAAGAATATGATCCGAAATGGAAAAAAGTGGATTTTTACAATTGCATTGAATTGTGACCTCCTCTGAGACATTATGTGGGCATGGAGAAAATGACTTCTATACTCCATCCGATAGGAAATTTTCCGGGCTTCTTGCTATTAATAGTATATTTGGGATATCTCATATATTTTGCGCTTAGTACCGGAAAGAATATGATCCGAAATGGAAAAAAGTGGATTTTTACAATTGCATTGAATTGTGACCTCCTCTGAGACATTATGTGGGCATGGAGAAAATGACTTCTATACTCCATCCGATAGGAAATTTTCCGGGCTTCTTGCTATTAATAGTATATTTGGGATATCTCATATATTTTGCGCTTAGGACCGGAAAGAATATGATCCGAAATGGAAAAAAGTGGCTTTTTACAATTGCATTGAATTGTGACCTCCTCTGAGACATTATGTGGGCATGGAGAAAATGACTTCTATACTCCATCCGATAGGAAATTTTCCGGGCTTCTTGCTATTAATAGTATATTTGGGATATCTCATATATTTTGCGCTTAGTACCGGAAAGAATATGATCCGAAATCGAAAAAAGTTGGATTTTTACAATTGCATTGAATTGTGACCTCCTCTGAGACATTATGTGGGCATGGAGAAAATGACTTCTATACTCCATCCGATAGGAAATTTTCCGGGCTTCTTGCTATTAATAGTATATTTGGGATATCTCATATATTTTGCGCTTAGGACCGGAAAGAATATGATCCGAAATGGAAAAAAGTGGCTTTTTACAATTGCATTGAATTGTGACCTCCTCTGAGACATTATGTGGGCATGGAGAAAATGACTTCTATACTCCATCCGATAGGAAATTTTCCGGGCTTCTTGCTATTAATAGTATATTTGGGATATGTCATATATTTTGCGCTTAGTACCGGAAAGAATATGATCCGAAATGGAAAAAAGTGGATTTTTACAATTGCATTGAATTGTGACCTCCTCTGAGACATTATGTGGGCATGGAGAAAATGACTTCTATACTCCATCCGATAGGAAATTTTCCGGGCTTCTTGCTATTAATAGTATATTTGGGATATCTCATATATTTTGCGCTTAGGACCGGAAAGAATATGATCCGAAATGGAAAAAAGTGGCTTTTTACAATTGCATTGAATTGTGACCTCCTCTGAGACATTATGTGGGCATGGAGAAAATGACTTCTATACTCCATCCGATAGGAAATTTTCCGGGCTTCTTGCTATTAATAGTATATTTGGGATATCTCATATATTTTGCGCTTAGTACCGGAAAGAATATGATCCGAAATCGTAAAAAAGTGGATTTTTACAATTGCATTGAATTGTGACCTCCTCTGAGACATTATGTGGGCATGGAGAAAATGACTTCTATACTCCATCCGATAGGAAATTTTCCGGGCTTCTTGCTATTAATGGTATATTTGGGATATCTCATATATTTTGCGCTTAGTACCGGAAAGAATATGATCCGAAATGGAAAAAAGTGGCTTCTTACAATTGCATTGAATTGTGACCTCCTCTGAGACATTATATGGGCATGGAGAAAATGAATTCTATACTCCATCCGATAGGAAATTTTCCGGGCTTCTTGCTATTAATAGTATATTTGGGATATCTCATATATTTTGCGCTTAGTACCGGAAAGAATATGATCCGAAATGGAAAAAAGTGGATTTTTACAATTGCATTGAATTGTGACCTCCTCTGAGACATTATGTGGGCATGGAGAAAATGACTTCTATACTCCATCCGATAGGAAATTTTCCGGGCTTCTTGCTATTAATAGTATATTTGGGATATCTCATATATTTTGCGCTTAGTACCGGAAAGAATATGATCCGAAATGGAAAAAAGTGGATTTTTACAATTGCATTGAATTGTGACCTCCTCTGAGACATTATGTGGGCATGGAGAAAATGACTTCTATACTCCATCCGATAGGAAATTTTCCGGGCTTCTTGCTATTAATAGTATATTTGGGATATCTCATATATTTTGCGCTTAGGACCGGAAAGAATATGATCCGAAATGGAAAAAAAGTGGCTTTTTACAATTGCATTGAATTGTGACCTCCTCTGAGACATTATGTGGGCATGGAGAAAATGACTTCTATACTCCATCCGATAGGAAATTTTCCGGGCTTCTTGCTATTAATAGTATATTTGGGATATCTCATATATTTTGCGCTTAGTACCGGAAAGAATATGATCCGAAATCGAAAAAAAGTGGATTTTTACAATTGCATTGAATTGTGACCTCCTCTGAGACATTATGTGGGCATGGAGAAAATGACTTCTATACTCCATCCGATAGGAAATTTTCCGGGCTTCTTGCTATTAATAGTATATTTGGGATATCTCATATATTTTGCGCTTAGGACCGGAAAGAATATGATCCGAAATCGAAAAAAAGTGGCTTTTTACAATTGCATTGAATTGTGACCTCCTCTGAGACATTATGTGGGCATGGAGAAAATGACTTCTATACTCCATCCGATAGGAAATTTTCCGGGCTTCTTGCTATTAATAGTATATTTGGGATATCTCATATATTTTGCGCTTAGTACCGGAAAGAATATGATCCGAAATGGAAAAAAAGTGGATTTTTACAATTGCATTGAATTGTGACCTCCTCTGAGACATTATGTGGGCATGGAGAAAATGACTTCTATACTCCATCCGATAGGAAATTTTCCGGGCTTCTTGCTATTAATGGTATATTTGGGATATCTCATATATTTTGCGCTTAGTACCGGAAAGAATATGATCCGAAATGGAAAAAAGTGGCTTCTTACAATTGCATTGAATTGTGACCTCCTCTGAGACATTATGTGGGCATGGAGAAAATGACTTCTATACTCCATCCGATAGGAAATTTTCCGGGCTTCTTGCTATTAATAGTATATTTGGGATATCTCATATATTTTGCGCTTAGGACCGGAAAGAATATGATCCGAAATGGAAAAAAAGTGGATTTTTACAATTGCATTGAATTGTGACCTCCTCTGAGACATTATGTGGGCATGGAGAAAATGACTTCTATACTCCATCCGATAGGAAATTTTCCGGGCTTCTTGCTATTAATAGTATATTTGGGATATCTCATATATTTTGCGCTTAGGACCGGAAAGAATATGATCCGAAATCGAAAAAAGTGGATTTTTACAATTGCATTGAATTGTGACCTCCTCTGAGACATTATGTGGGCATGGAGAAAATGACTTCTATACTCCATCCGATAGGAAATTTTCCGGGCTTCTTGCTATTAATAGTATATTTGGGATATCTCATATATTTTGCGCTTAGGACCGGAAAGAATATGATCCGAAATGGAAAAAAGTGGCTTTTTACAATTGCATTGAATTGTGACCTCCTCTGAGACATTATGTGGGCATGGAGAAAATGACTTCTATACTCCATCCGATAGGAAATTTTCCGGGCTTCTTGCTATTAATAGTATATTTGGGATATCTCATATATTTTGCGCTTAGTACCGGAAAGAATATGATCCGAAATCGAAAAAAAGTGGATTTTTACAATTGCATTGAATTGTGACCTCCTCTGAGACATTATGTGGGCATGGAGAAAATGACTTCTATACTCCATCCGATAGGAAATTTTCCGGGCTTCTTGCTATTAATAGTATATTTGGGATATCTCATATATTTTGCGCTTAGGACCGGAAAGAATATGATCCGAAATGGAAAAAAGTGGCTTTTTACAATTGCATTGAATTGTGACCTCCTCTGAGACATTATGTGGGCATGGAGAAAATGACTTCTATACTCCATCCGATAGGAAATTTTCCGGGCTTCTTGCTATTAATAGTATATTTGGGATATCTCATATATTTTGCGCTTAGTACCGGAAAGAATATGATCCGAAATGGAAAAAAGTGGATTTTTACAATTGCATTGAATTGTGACCTCCTCTGAGACATTATGTGGGCATGGAGAAAATGACTTCTATACTCCATCCGATAGGAAATTTTCCGGGCTTCTTGCTATTAATAGTATATTTGGGATATCTCATATATTTTGCGCTTAGGACCGGAAAGAATATGATCCGAAATGGAAAAAAGTGGCTTTTTACAATTGCATTGAATTGTGACCTCCTCTGAGACATTATGTGGGCATGGAGAAAATGACTTCTATACTCCATCCGATAGGAAATTTTCCGGGCTTCTTGCTATTAATAGTATATTTGGGATATCTCATATATTTTGCGCTTAGTACCGGAAAGAATATGATCCGAAATGGAAAAAAGTGGCTTCTTACAATTGCATTGAATTGTGACCTCCTCTGAGACATTATGTGGGCATGGAGAAAATGACTTCTATACTCCATTCGATAGGAAATTTTCCACGCTTCTTGCTATTAATAGTATATTTGGGATATGTCATATATTTTGCGCTTAGGACCGGAAAGAATATGATCCGAAATCGAAAAAAGTGGCTTTTTACAATTGCATTGAATTGTGACCTCCTCTGAGACATTATGTGGGCATGGAGAAAATGACTTCTATACTCCATCCGATAGGAAATTTTCCGGGCTTCTTGCTATTAATGTATATTTGGGATATCTCATATATTTTGCGCTTAGTACCGGAAAGAATATGATCCGAAATGGAAAAAAGTGGCTTCTTACAATTGCATTGAATTGTGACCTCCTCTGAGACATTATATGGGCATGGAGAAAATGAATTCTATACTCCATCCGATAGGAAATTTTCCGGGCTTCTTGCTATTAATAGTATATTTGGGATATGTCATATATTTTGCGCTTAGTACCGGAAAGAATATGATCCGAAATGGAAAGAAGTGGATTTTTACAATTGCATTGAATTGTGACCTCCTCTGAGACATTATGTGGGCATGGAGAAAATGACTTCTATACTCCATCCGATAGGAAATTTTCCGGGCTTCTTGCTATTAATAGTATATTTGGGATATCTCATATATTTTGCGCTTAGGACCGGAAAGAATATGATCCGAAATGGAAAAAAGTGGATTTTTACAATTGCATTGAATTGTAACCTCCTCTGAGACATTATGTGGGCATGGAGAAAATGACTTCTATACTCCATCCGATAGGAAATTTTCCGGGCTTCTTGCTATTAATAGTATATTTGGGATATCTCATATATTTTGCGCTTAGTACCGGAAAGAATATGATCCGAAATGGAAAAAAGTGGCTTCTTACAATTGCATTGAATTGTGACCTCCTCTGAGACATTATATGGGCATGGAGAAATGACTTCTATCCTCCATCCGATATGAAATTTTCCGGGCTTCTTGCTATTAATGGTATATTTGGGATATCTCATATATTTTGCGCTTAGTACCGGAAAGAATATGATCCGAAATGGAAAAAAGTGGATTTTTACAATTGCATTGAATTGTGACCTCCTCTGAGACATTATGTGGGCATGGAGAAAATGACTTCTATACTCCATCCGATAGGAAATTTTCCGGGCTTCTTGCTATTAATAGTATATTTGGGATATCTCATATATTTTGCGCTTAGTACCGGAAAGAATATGATCCGAAATCGAAAAAAGTGGATTTTTACAATTGCATTGAATTGTGACCTCCTCTGAGACATTATGTGGGCATGGAGAAAATGACTTCTATACTCCATCCGATAGAAACTTTTCCGGGCTTCTTGCTATTAATAGTATATTTGGGATATCTCATATATTTTGCGCTTATGACCGGAAAGAATATGATCCGAAATGGAAAAAAGTGGCTTTTTACAATTGCATTGAATTGTGACCTCCTCTGAGACATTATGTGGGCATGGAGAAAATGACTTCTATACTCCATCCGATAGGAAATTTTCCGGGCTTCTTGCTATTAATAGTATATTTGGGATATCTCATATATTTTGCGCTTAGTACCGGAAAGAATATGATCCGAAATGGAAAAAAAGTGGATTTTTACAATTGCATTGAATTGTGACCTCCTCTGAGACATTATGTGGGCATGGAGAAAATGACTTCTATACTCCATCCGATAGGAAATTTTCCGGGCTTCTTGCTATTAATAGTATATTTGGGATATCTCATATATTTTGCGCTTAGTACCGGAAAGAATATGATCCGAAATCGAAAAAAGTGGCTTCTTACAATTGCATTGAATTGTGACCTCCTCTGAGACATTATGTGGGCATGGAGAAAATGACTTCTATACTCCATCCGATAGGAAATTTTCCGGGCTTCTTGCTATTAATAGTATATTTGGGATATCTCATATATTTTGCGCTTAGTACCGGAAAGAATATGATCCGAAATGGAAAAAAGTGGATTTTTACAATTGCATTGAATTGTGACCTCCTCTGAGACATTATGTGGGCATGGAGAAAATGACTTCTATACTCCATCCGATAGGAAATTTTCCGGGCTTCTTGCTATTAATGGTATATTTGGGATATCTCATATATTTTGCGCTTAGTACCGGAAAGAATATGATCCGAAATGGAAAAAAGTGGCTTCTTACAATTGCATTGAATTGTGACCTCCTCTGAGACATTATGTGGGCATGGAGAAAATGACTTCTATACTCCATCCGATAGGAAATTTTCCGGGCTTCTTGCTATTAATAGTATATTTGGGATATCTCATATATTTTGCGCTTAGGACCGGAAAGAATATGATCCGAAATGGAAAAAAGTGGCTTTTTACAATTGCATTGAATTGTGACCTCCTCTGAGACATTATGTGGGCATGGAGAAAATGACTTCTATACTCCATCCGATAGGAAATTTTCCGGGCTTCTTGCTATTAATAGTATATTTGGGATATCTCATATATTTTGCGCTTAGGACCGGAAAGAATATGATCCGAAATGGAAAAAAAGTGGATTTTTACAATTGCATTGAATTGTGACCTCCTCTGAGACATTATGTGGGCATGGAGAAAATGACTTCTATACTCCATCCGATAGGAAATTTTCCGGGCTTCTTGCTATTAATAGTATATTTGGGATATCTCATATATTTTGCGCTTAGGACCGGAAAGAATATGATCCGAAATGGAAAAAAGTGGATTTTTACAATTGCATTGAATTGTGACCTCCTCTGAGACATTATGTGGGCATGGAGAAAATGACTTCTATACTCCATCCGATAGGAAATTTTCCGGGCTTCTTGCTATTAATAGTATATTTGGGATATCTCATATATTTTGCGCTTAGGACCGGAAAGAATATGATCCGAAATGGAAAAAAGTGGATTTTTACAATTGCATTGAATTGTGACCTCCTCTGAGACATTATGTGGGCATGGAGAAAATGACTTCTATACTCCATCCGATAGGAAATTTTCCGGGCTTCTTGCTATTAATAGTATATTTGGGATATCTCATATATTTTGCGCTTAGGACCGGAAAGAATATGATCCGAAATGGAAAAAAGTGGCTTTTTACAATTGCATTGAATTGTGACCTCCTCTGAGACATTATGTGGGCATGGAGAAAATGACTTCTATACTCCATCCGATAGGAAATTTTCCGGGCTTCTTGCTATTAATAGTATATTTGGGATATCTCATATATTTTGCGCTTAGTACCGGAAAGAATATGATCCGAAATCGAAAAAAAGTGGATTTTTACAATTGCATTGAATTGTGACCTCCTCTGAGACATTATGTGGGCATGGAGAAAATGACTTCTATACTCCATTCGATAGAAAATTTTCCACGCTTCTTGCTATTAATAGTATATTTGGGATATCTCATATATTTTGCGCTTAGGACCGGAAAGAATATGATCCGAAATCGAAAAAAGTGGATTTTTACAATTGCATTGAATTGTGACCTCCTCTGAGACATTATGTGGGCATGGAGAAAATGACTTCTATACTCCATCCGATAGGAAATTTTCCGGGCTTCTTGCTATTAATAGTATATTTGGGATATCTCATATATTTTGCGCTTAGTACCGGAAAGAATATGATCCGAAATCGAAAGAAAGTGGATTTTTACAATTGCATTGAATTGTGACCTCCTCTGAGACATTATGTGGGCATGGAGAAAATGACTTCTATACTCCATCCGATAGGAAATTTTCCGGGCTTCTTGCTATTAATAGTATATTTGGGATATCTCATATATTTTGCGCTTAGGACCGGAAAGAATATGATCCGAAATCGAAAAAAGTGGATTTTTACAATTGCATTGAATTGTGACCTCCTCTGAGACATTATGTGGGCATGGAGAAAATGACTTCTATACTCCATCCGATAGGAAATTTTCCGGGCTTCTTGCTATTAATAGTATATTTGGGATATCTCATATATTTTGCGCTTAGGACCGGAAAGAATATGATCCGAAATGGAAAAAAGTGGATTTTTACAATTGCATTGAATTGTGACCTCCTCTGAGACATTATGTGGGCATGGAGAAAATGACTTCTATACTCCATCCGATAGGAAATTTTCCGGGCTTCTTGCTATTAATAGTATATTTGGGATATCTCATATATTTTGCGCTTAGTACCGGAAAGAATATGATCCGAAATCGAAAAAAGTGGATTTTTACAATTGCATTGAATTGTGACCTCCTCTGAGACATTATGTGGGCATGGAGAAAATGACTTCTATACTCCATCCGATAGGAAATTTTCCGGGCTTCTTGCTATTAATAGTATATTTGGGATATCTCATATATTTTGCGCTTAGTACCGGAAAGAATATGATCCGAAATCGAAAGAAAGTGGATTTTTACAATTGCATTGAATTGTGACCTCCTCTGAGACATTATGTGGGCATGGAGAAAATGACTTCTATACTCCATCCGATAGGAAATTTTCCGGGCTTCTTGCTATTAATAGTATATTTGGGATATCTCATATATTTTGCGCTTAGGACCGGAAAGAATATGATCCGAAATCGAAAAAAGTGGCTTTTTACAATTGCATTGAATTGTGACCTCCTCTGAGACATTATGTGGGCATGGAGAAAATGACTTCTATACTCCATCCGATAGGAAATTTTCCGGGCTTCTTGCTATTAATAGTATATTTGGGATATCTCATATATTTTGCGCTTAGGACCGGAAAGAATATGATCCGAAATGGAAAAAAGTGGATTTTTACAATTGCATTGAATTGTAACCTCCTCTGAGACATTATGTGGGCATGGAGAAAATGACTTCTATACTCCATCCGATAGGAAATTTTCCGGGCTTCTTGCTATTAATAGTATATTTGGGATATCTCATATATTTTGCGCTTAGGACCGGAAAGAATATGATCCGAAATCGAAAAAAAGTGGATTTTTACAATTGCATTGAATTGTGACCTCCTCTGAGACATTATGTGGGCATGGAGAAAATGACTTCTATACTCCATCCGATAGGAAATTTTCCGGGCTTCTTGCTATTAATAGTATATTTGGGATATCTCATATATTTTGCGCTTAGGACCGGAAAGAATATGATCCGAAATCGAAAAAAGTGGATTTTTACAATTGCATTGAATTGTGACCTCCTCTGAGACATTATGTGGGCATGGAGAAAATGACTTCTATACTCCATCCGATAGGAAATTTTCCGGGCTTCTTGCTATTAATAGTATATTTGGGATATCTCATATATTTTGCGCTTAGGACCGGAAAGAATATGATCCGAAATGGAAAAAAGTGGATTTTTACAATTGCATTGAATTGTAACCTCCTCTGAGACATTATGTGGGCATGGAGAAAATGACTTCTATACTCCATCCGATAGGAAATTTTCCGGGCTTCTTGCTATTAATAGTATATTTGGGATATCTCATATATTTTGCGCTTAGTACCGGAAAGAATATGATCCGAAATCGAAAAAAGTGGATTTTTACAATTGCATTGAATTGTGACCTCCTCTGAGACATTATGTGGGCATGGAGAAAATGACTTCTATACTCCATCCGATAGGAAATTTTCCGGGCTTCTTGCTATTAATAGTATATTTGGGATATCTCATATATTTTGCGCTTAGGACCGGAAAGAATATGATCCGAAATCGAAAAAAGTGGCTTTTTACAATTGCATTGAATTGTGACCTCCTCTGAGACATTATGTGGGCATGGAGAAAATGACTTCTATACTCCATCCGATAGGAAATTTTCCGGGCTTCTTGCTATTAATAGTATATTTGGGATATGTCATATATTTTGCGCTTAGTACCGGAAAGAATATGATCCGAAATGGAAAGAAGTGGATTTTTACAATTGCATTGAATTGTGACCTCCTCTGAGACATTATGTGGGCATGGAGAAAATGACTTCTATACTCCATCCGATAGGAAATTTTCCGGGCTTCTTGCTATTAATAGTATATTTGGGATATCTCATATATTTTGCGCTTAGGACCGGAAAGAATATGATCCGAAATCGAAAAAAGTGGATTTTTACAATTGCATTGAATTGTGACCTCCTCTGAGACATTATGTGGGCATGGAGAAAATGACTTCTATACTCCATCCGATAGGAAATTTTCCGGGCTTCTTGCTATTAATAGTATATTTGGGATATCTCATATATTTTGCGCTTAGGACCGGAAAGAATATGATCCGAAATGGAAAAAAGTGGCTTTTTACAATTGCATTGAATTGTGACCTCCTCTGAGACATTATGTGGGCATGGAGAAAATGACTTCTATACTCCATCCGATAGGAAATTTTCCGGGCTTCTTGCTATTAATAGTATATTTGGGATATCTCATATATTTTGCGCTTAGTACCGGAAAGAATATGATCCGAAATCGAAAAAAAGTGGCTTTTTACAATTGCATTGAATTGTGACCTCCTCTGAGACATTATGTGGGCATGGAGAAAATGACTTCTATACTCCATTCGATAGGAAATTTTCCGGGCTTCTTGCTATTAATAGTATATTTGGGATATCTCATATATTTTGCGCTTAGGACCGGAAAGAATATGATCCGAAATGGAAAAAAGTGGCTTTTTACAATTGCATTGAATTGTGACCTCCTCTGAGACATTATGTGGGCATGGAGAAAATGACTTCTATACTCCATCCGATAGGAAATTTTCCGGGCTTCTTGCTATTAATAGTATATTTGGGATATCTCATATATTTTGCGCTTAGTACCGGAAAGAATATGATCCGAAATGGAAAAAAAGTGGATTTTTACAATTGCATTGAATTGTGACCTCCTCTGAGACATTATGTGGGCATGGAGAAAATGACTTCTATACTCCATCCGATAGGAAATTTTCCGGGCTTCTTGCTATTAATAGTATATTTGGGATATCTCATATATTTTGCGCTTAGGACCGGAAAGAATATGATCCGAAATGGAAAAAAGTGGCTTTTTACAATTGCATTGAATTGTGACCTCCTCTGAGACATTATATGGGCATGGAGAAAATGAATTCTATACTCCATCCGATAGGAAATTTTCCGGGCTTCTTGCTATTAATAGTATATTTGGGATATCTCATATATTTTGCGCTTAGTACCGGAAAGAATATGATCCGAAATGGAAAAAAAGTGGATTTTTACAATTGCATTGAATTGTGACCTCCTCTGAGACATTATGTGGGCATGGAGAAAATGACTTCTATACTCCATCCGATAGGAAATTTTCCGGGCTTCTTGCTATTAATAGTATATTTGGGATATCTCATATATTTTGCGCTTAGTACCGGAAAGAATATGATCCGAAATCGAAAAAAGTGGATTTTTACAATTGCATTGAATTGTGACCTCCTCTGAGACATTATGTGGGCATGGAGAAAATGACTTCTATACTCCATCCGATAGGAAATTTTCCGGGCTTCTTGCTATTAATAGTATATTTGGGATATCTCATATATTTTGCGCTTAGGACCGGAAAGAATATGATCCGAAATGGAAAAAAGTGGATTTTTACAATTGCATTGAATTGTGACCTCCTCTGAGACATTATGTGGGCATGGAGAAAATGACTTCTATACTCCATCCGATAGGAAATTTTCCGGGCTTCTTGCTATTAATAGTATATTTGGGATATCTCATATATTTTGCGCTTAGGACCGGAAAGAATATGATCCGAAATGGAAAAAAGTGGATTTTTACAATTGCATTGAATTGTAACCTCCTCTGAGACATTATGTGGGCATGGAGAAAATGACTTCTATACTCCATCCGATAGGAAATTTTCCGGGCTTCTTGCTATTAATAGTATATTTGGGATATCTCATATATTTTGCGCTTAGTACCGGAAAGAATATGATCCGAAATCGAAAAAAAGTGGATTTTTACAATTGCATTGAATTGTGACCTCCTCTGAGACATTATGTGGGCATGGAGAAAATGACTTCTATACTCCATCCGATAGGAAATTTTCCGGGCTTCTTGCTATTAATAGTATATTTGGGATATCTCATATATTTTGCGCTTAGGACCGGAAAGAATATGATCCGAAATGGAAAAAAGTGGATTTTTACAATTGCATTGAATTGTAACCTCCTCTGAGACATTATGTGGGCATGGAGAAAATGACTTCTATACTCCATCCGATAGGAAATTTTCCGGGCTTCTTGCTATTAATAGTATATTTGGGATATCTCATATATTTTGCGCTTAGTACCGGAAAGAATATGATCCGAAATGGAAAAAAGTGGATTTTTACAATTGCATTGAATTGTGACCTCCTCTGAGACATTATGTGGGCATGGAGAAAATGACTTCTATACTCCATCCGATAGGAAATTTTCCGGGCTTCTTGCTATTAATAGTATATTTGGGATATCTCATATATTTTGCGCTTAGTACCGGAAAGAATATGATCCGAAATGGAAAAAAAGTGGATTTTTACAATTGCATTGAATTGTGACCTCCTCTGAGACATTATGTGGGCATGGAGAAAATGACTTCTATACTCCATCCGATAGGAAATTTTCCGGGCTTCTTGCTATTAATAGTATATTTGGGATATCTCATATATTTTGCGCTTAGGACCGGAAAGAATATGATCCGAAATGGAAAAAAGTGGCTTTTTACAATTGCATTGAATTGTGACCTCCTCTGAGACATTATGTGGGCATGGAGAAAATGACTTCTATACTCCATCCGATAGGAAATTTTCCGGGCTTCTTGCTATTAATGTAATATTTGGGATATCTCATATATTTTGCGCTTAGGACCGGAAAGAATATGATCCGAAATGGAAAAAAGTGGCTTTTTACAATTGCATTGAATTGTGACCTCCTCTGAGACATTATGTGGGCATGGAGAAAATGACTTCTATACTCCATCCGATAGGAAATTTTCCGGGCTTCTTGCTATTAATAGTATATTTGGGATATCTCATATATTTTGCGCTTAGTACCGGAAAGAATATGATCCGAAATGGAAAAAAAGTGGATTTTTACAATTGCATTGAATTGTGACCTCCTCTGAGACATTATGTGGGCATGGAGAAAATGACTTCTATACTCCATCCGATAGGAAATTTTCCGGGCTTCTTGCTATTAATAGTATATTTGGGATATCTCATATATTTTGCGCTTATGACCGGAAAGAATATGATCCGAAATGGAAAAAAGTGGCTTTTTACAATTGCATTGAATTGTGACCTCCTCTGAGACATTATGTGGGCATGGAGAAAATGACTTCTATACTCCATCCGATAGGAAATTTTCCGGGCTTCTTGCTATTAATGGTATATTTGGGATATCTCATATATTTTGCGCTTAGTACCGGAAAGAATATGATCCGAAATGGAAAAAAAGTGGATTTTTACAATTGCATTGAATTGTGACCTCCTCTGAGACATTATGTGGGCATGGAGAAAATGACTTCTATACTCCATCCGATAGGAAATTTTCCGGGCTTCTTGCTATTAATAGTATATTTGGGATATCTCATATATTTTGCGCTTAGTACCGGAAAGAATATGATCCGAAATGGAAAAAAAGTGGATTTTTACAATTGCATTGAATTGTGACCTCCTCTGAGACATTATGTGGGCATGGAGAAAATGACTTCTATACTCCATCCGATAGGAAATTTTCCGGGCTTCTTGCTATTAATAGTATATTTGGGATATCTCATATATTTTGCGCTTAGTACCGGAAAGAATATGATCCGAAATGGAAAAAAAGTGGCTTTTTACAATTGCATTGAATTGTGACCTCCTCTGAGACATTATGTGGGCATGGAGAAAATGACTTCTATACTCCATCCGATAGGAAATTTTCCGGGCTTCTTGCTATTAATAGTATATTTGGGATATCTCATATATTTTGCGCTTAGGACCGGAAAGAATATGATCCGAAATGGAAAAAAGTGGATTTTTACAATTGCATTGAATTGTGACCTCCTCTGAGACATTATGTGGGCATGGAGAAAATGACTTCTATACTCCATCCGATAGGAAATTTTCCGGGCTTCTTGCTATTAATAGTATATTTGGGATATCTCATATATTTTGCGCTTAGTACCGGAAAGAATATGATCCGAAATGGAAAAAAAGTGGCTTTTTACAATTGCATTGAATTGTGACCTCCTCTGAGACATTATGTGGGCATGGAGAAAATGACTTCTATACTCCATCCGATAGGAAATTTTCCGGGCTTCTTGCTATTAATAGTATATTTGGGATATCTCATATATTTTGCGCTTAGGACCGGAAAGAATATGATCCGAAATGGAAAAAAAGTGGCTTTTTACAATTGCATTGAATTGTGACCTCCTCTGAGACATTATGTGGGCATGGAGAAAATGACTTCTATACTCCATCCGATAGGAAATTTTCCGGGCTTCTTGCTATTAATGGTATATTTGGGATATCTCATATATTTTGCGCTTAGTACCGGAAAGAATATGATCCGAAATGGAAAAAAGTGGCTTCTTACAATTGCATTGAATTGTGACCTCCTCTGAGACATTATGTGGGCATGGAGAAAATGACTTCTATACTCCATCCGATAGGAAATTTTCCGGGCTTCTTGCTATTAATAGTATATTTGGGATATCTCATATATTTTGCGCTTAGTACCGGAAAGAATATGATCCGAAATGGAAAAAAAGTGGCTTTTTACAATTGCATTGAATTGTGACCTCCTCTGAGACATTATGTGGGCATGGAGAAAATGACTTCTATACTCCATCCGATAGGAAATTTTCCGGGCTTCTTGCTATTAATAGTATATTTGGGATATCTCATATATTTTGCGCTTAGGACCGGAAAGAATATGATCCGAAATGGAAAAAAGTGGCTTTTTACAATTGCATTGAATTGTGACCTCCTCTGAGACATTATGTGGGCATGGAGAAAATGACTTCTATACTCCATCCGATAGGAAATTTTCCGGGCTTCTTGCTATTAATGGTATATTTGGGATATCTCATATATTTTGCGCTTAGTACCGGAAAGAATATGATCCGAAATGGAAAAAAAGTGGATTTTTACAATTGCATTGAATTGTGACCTCCTCTGAGACATTATGTGGGCATGGAGAAAATGACTTCTATACTCCATCCGATAGGAAATTTTCCGGGCTTCTTGCTATTAATAGTATATTTGGGATATCTCATATATTTTGCGCTTAGGACCGGAAAGAATATGATCCGAAATGGAAAAAAGTGGCTTTTTACAATTGCATTGAATTGTGACCTCCTCTGAGACATTATGTGGGCATGGAGAAAATGACTTCTATACTCCATCCGATAGGAAATTTTCCGGGCTTCTTGCTATTAATAGTATATTTGGGATATCTCATATATTTTGCGCTTAGGACCGGAAAGAATATGATCCGAAATGGAAAAAAGTGGCTTTTTACAATTGCATTGAATTGTGACCTCCTCTGAGACATTATGTGGGCATGGAGAAAATGACTTCTATACTCCATCCGATAGGAAATTTTCCGGGCTTCTTGCTATTAATAGTATATTTGGGATATCTCATATATTTTGCGCTTAGGACCGGAAAGAATATGATCCGAAATGGAAAAAAGTGGCTTTTTACAATTGCATTGAATTGTGACCTCCTCTGAGACATTATGTGGGCATGGAGAAAATGACTTCTATACTCCATCCGATAGGAAATTTTCCGGGCTTCTTGCTATTAATAGTATATTTGGGATATCTCATATATTTTGCGCTTAGGACCGGAAAGAATATGATCCGAAATGGAAAAAAAGTGGCTTTTTACAATTGCATTGAATTGTGACCTCCTCTGAGACATTATGTGGGCATGGAGAAAATGACTTCTATACTCCATCCGATAGGAAATTTTCCGGGCTTCTTGCTATTAATAGTATATTTGGGATATCTCATATATTTTGCGCTTAGTACCGGAAAGAATATGATCCGAAATCGAAAAAAAGTGGATTTTTACAATTGCATTGAATTGTGACCTCCTCTGAGACATTATGTGGGCATGGAGAAAATGACTTCTATACTCCATCCGATAGGAAATTTTCCGGGCTTCTTGCTATTAATAGTATATTTGGGATATCTCATATATTTTGCGCTTAGGACCGGAAAGAATATGATCCGAAATGGAAAAAAGTGGCTTTTTACAATTGCATTGAATTGTGACCTCCTCTGAGACATTATGTGGGCATGGAGAAAATGACTTCTATACTCCATCCGATAGGAAATTTTCCGGGCTTCTTGCTATTAATAGTATATTTGGGATATCTCATATATTTTGCGCTTAGGACCGGAAAGAATATGATCCGAAATGGAAAAAAAGTGGCTTTTTACAATTGCATTGAATTGTGACCTCCTCTGAGACATTATGTGGGCATGGAGAAAATGACTTCTATACTCCATCCGATAGGAAATTTTCCGGGCTTCTTGCTATTAATAGTATATTTGGGATATCTCATATATTTTGCGCTTAGGACCGGAAAGAATATGATCCGAAATGGAAAAAAGTGGCTTTTTACAATTGCATTGAATTGTGACCTCCTCTGAGACATTATGTGGGCATGGAGAAAATGACTTCTATACTCCATCCGATAGGAAATTTTCCGGGCTTCTTGCTATTAATAGTATATTTGGGATATCTCATATATTTTGCGCTTAGGACCGGAAAGAATATGATCCGAAATGGAAAAAAGTGGCTTTTTACAATTGCATTGAATTGTGACCTCCTCTGAGACATTATGTGGGCATGGAGAAAATGACTTCTATACTCCATCCGATAGGAAATTTTCCGGGCTTCTTGCTATTAATAGTATATTTGGGATATCTCATATATTTTGCGCTTAGGACCGGAAAGAATATGATCCGAAATGGAAAAAAGTGGCTTTTTACAATTGCATTGAATTGTGACCTCCTCTGAGACATTATGTGGGCATGGAGAAAATGACTTCTATACTCCATCCGATAGGAAATTTTCCGGGCTTCTTGCTATTAATAGTATATTTGGGATATCTCATATATTTTGCGCTTAGGACCGGAAAGAATATGATCCGAAATGGAAAAAAGTGGCTTTTTACAATTGCATTGAATTGTGACCTCCTCTGAGACATTATGTGGGCATGGAGAAAATGACTTCTATACTCCATCCGATAGGAAATTTTCCGGGCTTCTTGCTATTAATAGTATATTTGGGATATCTCATATATTTTGCGCTTAGGACCGGAAAGAATATGATCCGAAATGGAAAAAAGTGGCTTTTTACAATTGCATTGAATTGTGACCTCCTCTGAGACATTATGTGGGCATGGAGAAAATGACTTCTATACTCCATCCGATAGGAAATTTTCCGGGCTTCTTGCTATTAATAGTATATTTGGGATATCTCATATATTTTGCGCTTAGGACCGGAAAGAATATGATCCGAAATCGAAAAAAGTGGCTTTTTACAATTGCATTGAATTGTGACCTCCTCTGAGACATTATGTGGGCATGGAGAAAATGACTTCTATACTCCATCCGATAGGAAATTTTCCGGGCTTCTTGCTATTAATAGTATATTTGGGATATCTCATATATTTTGCGCTTAGGACCGGAAAGAATATGATCCGAAATGGAAAAAAGTGGCTTTTTACAAATTACAATTGCATTGAATTGTAACCTCCTCTGAGACATTATGTGGGCATGGAGAAAATGACTTCTATACTCCATCCGATAGGAAATTTTCCGGGCTTCTTGCTATTAATAGTATATTTGGGATATCTCATATATTTTGCGCTTAGGACCGGAAAGAATATGATCCGAAATGGAAAAAAGTGGCTTTTTACAATTGCATTGAATTGTGACCTCCTCTGAGACATTATGTGGGCATGGAGAAAATGACTTCTATACTCCATCCGATAGGAAATTTTCCGGGCTTCTTGCTATTAATAGTATATTTGGGATATCTCATATATTTTGCGCTTAGGACCGGAAAGAATATGATCCGAAATGGAAAAAAGTGGCTTTTTACAATTGCATTGAATTGTGACCTCCTCTGAGACATTATGTGGGCATGGAGAAAATGACTTCTATACTCCATCCGATAGGAAATTTTCCGGGCTTCTTGCTATTAATAGTATATTTGGGATATCTCATATATTTTGCGCTTAGGACCGGAAAGAATATGATCCGAAATGGAAAAAAGTGGCTTTTTACAATTGCATTGAATTGTGACCTCCTCTGAGACATTATGTGGGCATGGAGAAAATGACTTCTATACTCCATCCGATAGGAAATTTTCCGGGCTTCTTGCTAAACTTAATATATATTTGGGATATCTCATATATTTTGCGCTTAGGACCGGAAAGAATATGATCCGAAATGGAAAAAAGTGGCTTTTTACAATTGCATTGAATTGTGACCTCCTCTGAGACATTATGTGGGCATGGAGAAAATGACTTCTATACTCCATCCGATAGGAAATTTTCCGGGCTTCTTGCTATTAATAGTATATTTGGGATATCTCATATATTTTGCGCTTAGGACCGGAAAGAATATGATCCGAAATGGAAAAAAGTGGCTTTTTACAATTGCATTGAATTGTGACCTCCTCTGAGACATTATGTGGGCATGGAGAAAATGACTTCTATACTCCATCCGATAGGAAATTTTCCGGGCTTCTTGCTATTAATAGTATATTTGGGATATCTCATATATTTTGCGCTTAGGACCGGAAAGAATATGATCCGAAATGGAAAAAAGTGGCTTTTTACAATTGCATTGAATTGTGACCTCCTCTGAGACATTATGTGGGCATGGAGAAAATGACTTCTATACTCCATCCGATAGGAAATTTTCCGGGCTTCTTGCTATTAATAGTATATTTGGGATATCTCATATATTTTGCGCTTAGGACCGGAAAGAATATGATCCGAAATGGAAAAAAAGTGGCTTTTTACAATTGCATTGAATTGTGACCTCCTCTGAGACATTATGTGGGCATGGAGAAAATGACTTCTATACTCCATCCGATAGGAAATTTTCCGGGCTTCTTGCTATTAATGGTATATTTGGGATATCTCATATATTTTGCGCTTAGTACCGGAAAGAATATGATCCGAAATCGAAAAAAAGTGGATTTTTACAATTGCATTGAATTGTGACCTCCTCTGAGACATTATGTGGGCATGGAGAAAATGACTTCTATACTCCATCCGATAGGAAATTTTCCGGGCTTCTTGCTATTAATAGTATATTTGGGATATCTCATATATTTTGCGCTTAGGACCGGAAAGAATATGATCCGAAATGGAAAAAAGTGGCTTTTTACAAATTACAATTGCATTGAATTGTAACCTCCTCTGAGACATTATGTGGGCATGGAGAAAATGACTTCTATACTCCATCCGATAGGAAATTTTCCGGGCTTCTTGCTATAATTAATATATTTGGGATATCTCATATATTTTGCGCTTAGGACCGGAAAGAATATGATCCGAAATGGAAAAAAGTGGCTTTTTACAATTGCATTGAATTGTGACCTCCTCTGAGACATTATGTGGGCATGGAGAAAATGACTTCTATACTCCATCCGATAGGAAATTTTCCGGGCTTCTTGCTATAATTAATATATTTGGGATATCTCATATATTTTGCGCTTAGGACCGGAAAGAATATGATCCGAAATCGAAAAAAGTGGCTTTTTACAATTGCATTGAATTGTGACCTCCTCTGAGACATTATGTGGGCATGGAGAAAATGACTTCTATACTCCATCCGATAGGAAATTTTCCGGGCTTCTTGCTATTAATAGTATATTTGGGATATCTCATATATTTTGCGCTTAGGACCGGAAAGAATATGATCCGAAATGGAAAAAAAGTGGCTTTTTACAATTGCATTGAATTGTGACCTCCTCTGAGACATTATGTGGGCATGGAGAAAATGACTTCTATACTCCATCCGATAGGAAATTTTCCGGGCTTCTTGCTATTAATAGTATATTTGGGATATCTCATATATTTTGCGCTTAGTACCGGAAAGAATATGATCCGAAATCGAAAAAAAGTGGATTTTTACAATTGCATTGAATTGTGACCTCCTCTGAGACATTATGTGGGCATGGAGAAAATGACTTCTATACTCCATCCGATAGGAAATTTTCCGGGCTTCTTGCTATTAATAGTATATTTGGGATATCTCATATATTTTGCGCTTAGGACCGGAAAGAATATGATCCGAAATGGAAAAAAAGTGGCTTTTTACAATTGCATTGAATTGTGACCTCCTCTGAGACATTATGTGGGCATGGAGAAAATGACTTCTATACTCCATCCGATAGGAAATTTTCCGGGCTTCTTGCTATTAATAGTATATTTGGGATATCTCATATATTTTGCGCTTAGTACCGGAAAGAATATGATCCGAAATCGAAAAAAAGTGGATTTTTACAATTGCATTGAATTGTGACCTCCTCTGAGACATTATGTGGGCATGGAGAAAATGACTTCTATACTCCATCCGATAGGAAATTTTCCGGGCTTCTTGCTATTAATAGTATATTTGGGATATCTCATATATTTTGCGCTTAGGACCGGAAAGAATATGATCCGAAATGGAAAAAAGTGGCTTTTTACAATTGCATTGAATTGTGACCTCCTCTGAGACATTATGTGGGCATGGAGAAAATGACTTCTATACTCCATCCGATAGGAAATTTTCCGGGCTTCTTGCTTCTCTTAATATATTTGGGATATATCATATATTTTGCGCTTAGGACCGGAAAGAATATGATCCGAAATGGAAAAAAGTGGCTTTTTACAATGGAATTGAATTGTGACCTCCTCTGAGACATTATGTGGGCATGGAGAAAATGACTTCTATACTCCATCCGATAGGAAATTTTCCGGGCTTCTTGCTTAATTAATATATTTGGGATATCTCATATATTTTGCGCTTAGGACCGGAAAGAATATGATCCGAAATGGAAAAAAGTGGCTTTTTACAAATTACAATTGCATTGAATTGTAACCTGCTCTGAGACATTATGTGGGCATGGAGAAAATGACTTCTATACTCCATCCGATAGGAAATTTTCCGGGCTTCTTGCTATTAATAGTATATTTGGGATATCTCATATATTTTGCGCTTAGGACCGGAAAGAATATGATCCGAAATGGAAAAAAAGTGGCTTTTTACAATTGCATTGAATTGTGACCTCCTCTGAGACATTATGTGGGCATGGAGAAAATGACTTCTATACTCCATCCGATAGGAAATTTTCCGGGCTTCTTGCTATTAATGGTATATTTGGGATATCTCATATATTTTGCGCTTAGTACCGGAAAGAATATGATCCGAAATCGAAAAAAAGTGGATTTTTACAATTGCATTGAATTGTGACCTCCTCTGAGACATTATGTGGGCATGGAGAAAATGACTTCTATACTCCATCCGATAGGAAATTTTCCGGGCTTCTTGCTATTAATAGTATATTTGGGATATCTCATATATTTTGCGCTTAGGACCGGAAAGAATATGATCCGAAATGGAAAAAAGTGGCTTTTTACAATTGCATTGAATTGTGACCTCCTCTGAGACATTATGTGGGCATGGAGAAAATGACTTCTATACTCCATCCGATAGGACATTTTCCGGGCTTCTTGCTATAATTAGTATATTTGGGATATCTCATATATTTTGCGCTTAGGACCGGAAAGAATATGATCCGAAATGGAAAAAAAGTGGCTTTTTACAATGGAATTGAATTGTGACCTCCTCTGAGACATTATGTGGGCATGGAGAAAATGACTTCTATACTCCATCCGATAGGAAATTTTCCGGGCTTCTTGCTATAATTAATATATTTGGGATATCTCATATATTTTGCGCTTAGGACCGGAAAGAATATGATCCGAAATGGAAAAAAGTGGCTTTTTACAATTGAATTGAATTGTGACCTCCTCTGAGACATTATGTGGGCATGGAGAAAATGACTTCTATACTCCATCCGATAGGAAATTTTCCGGGCTTCTTGCTATTAATATATTTGGGATATATCATATATTTTGCGCTTAGGACCGGAAAGAATATGATCCGAAATGGAAAAAAGTGGCTTTTTACAATGGAATTGAATTGTGACCTCCTCTGAGACATTATGTGGGCATGGAGAAAATGACTTCTATACTCCATCCGATAGGAAATTTTCCGGGCTTCTTGCTATAATTAATATATTTGGGATATCTCATATATTTTGCGCTTAGGACCGGAAAGAATATGATCCGAAATGGAAAAAAGTGGCTTTTTACAATTGCATTGAATTGTGACCTCCTCTGAGACATTATGTGGGCATGGAGAAAATGACTTCTATACTCCATCCGATAGGAAATTTTCCGGGCTTCTTGCTATAATTAATATATTTGGGATATCTCATATATTTTGCGCTTAGGACCGGAAAGAATATGATCCGAAATGGAAAAAAGTGGCTTTTTACAAATTACAATTGCATTGAATTGTAACCTCCTCTGAGACATTATGTGGGCATGGAGAAAATGACTTCTATACTCCATCCGATAGGAAATTTTCCGGGCTTCTTGCTTCTCTTAATATATTTGGGATATCTCATATATTTTGCGCTTAGGACCGGAAAGAATATGATCCGAAATGGAAAAAAGTGGCTTTTTACAAATTACAATTGCATTGAATTGTAACCTCCTCTGAGACATTATGTGGGCATGGAGAAAATGACTTCTATACTCCATCCGATAGGAACTTTTCCGGGCTTCTTGCTATAATTAGTATATTTGGGATATCTCATATATTTTGCGCTTAGTACCGGAAAGAATATGATCCGAAATGGAAAAAAAGTGGCTTTTTACAATTGCATTGAATTGTGACCTCCTCTGAGACATTATGTGGGCATGGAGAAAATGACTTCTATACTCCATCCGATAGGAAATTTTCCGGGCTTCTTGCTTCTCTTAATATATTTGGGATATATCATATATTTTGCGCTTAGGACCGGAAAGAATATGATCCGAAATGGAAAAAAGTGGCTTTTTACAAATTACAATTGCATTGAATTGTAACCTCCTCTGAGACATTATGTGGGCATGGAGAAAATGACTTCTATACTCCATCCGATAGGAAATTTTCCGGGCTTCTTGCTTCTCTTAATATATTTGGGATATATCATATATTTTGCGCTTAGGACCGGAAAGAATATGATCCGAAATGGAAAAAAGTGGCTTTTTACAATGGAATTGAATTGTGACCTCCTCTGAGACATTATGTGGGCATGGAGAAAATGACTTCTATACTCCATCCGATAGGAAATTTTCCGGGCTTCTTGCTTCTCTTAATATATTTGGGATATATCATATATTTTGCGCTTAGGACCGGAAAGAATATGATCCGAAATGGAAAAAAGTGGCTTTTTACAAATTACAATTGCATTGAATTGTAACCTCCTCTGAGACATTATGTGGGCATGGAGAAAATGACTTCTATACTCCATCCGATAGGAAATTTTCCGGGCTTCTTGCTTCTCTTAATATATTTGGGATATATCATATATTTTGCGCTTAGGACCGGAAAGAATATGATCCGAAATGGAAAAAAGTGGCTTTTTACAATTGCATTGAATTGTGACCTCCTCTGAGACATTATGTGGGCATGGAGAAAATGACTTCTATACTCCATCCGATAGGAAATTTTCCGGGCTTCTTGCTTCTCTTAATATATTTGGGATATATCATATATTTTGCGCTTAGGACCGGAAAGAATATGATCCGAAATGGAAAAAAGTGGCTTTTTACAATTGCATTGAATTGTAACCTCCTCTGAGACATTATGTGGGCATGGAGAAAATGACTTCTATACTCCATCCGATAGGAAATTTTCCGGGCTTCTTGCTATAATTAGTATATTTGGGATATCTCATATATTTTGCGCTTAGTACCGGAAAGTATATGATCCGAAATCGAAAAAAGTGGATTTTTACAATTGCATTGAATTGTGACCTCCTCTGAGACATTATGTGGGCATGGAGAAAATGACTTCTATACTCCATCCGATAGG
>CM065489.1:49972430-50014929 GCA_004115045.4 Sinella curviseta | reverse complement strand
CATGATCTTCCTTTGTTAAGGACATCGAATGTGTACCATTCAAATATTATGCTTTCCCAGCGGCAACGTATGTGGAAAACAACAAGCTGTTCGGTAGTGCGACACGTGGTGTGTTCACTCCGTCATCCATCACTTCAGCAAAGTAGGAATATGTAATAGCATTGGAAATTCATTCTAATTGGCATATATGCGTCTGTGTTGTTTTGTACAGGTTATGTATTTATGAATGTAACAATACCATGACGCTGTAGTCTCGTTGAAGAAAAATATATATTTTTAGCAGCGCCACATGTTCCATGCAAATCACAACTACACCATAAAAGTCTCTCGACTAATGAATTATATATGCCGTTGTTTTGTCGCTGAAATTTGATATACGTCTCAACGACATAGGAACTGAGTTACGGAGTAAATATTTTGTTTTGGCTCACATTTACAGTAAATGTCATCTATTTGTTTGCCAATGTCGAACATGCCAAGTGGGCTATAGGTATATTTATAATTACAACAAAGTACTCAATTTTCATATTATATTACAATATTGCTTTATTTTATAGTATACTGCGATAAACATTAACGATTACTATTTAATTCAAGTTCAAGGTGGCCCAATCTGTCTGACGTAATAAAGAAATAATAATGGATTGTGTAAATTGGAAAGGCTTTATCATCACATTATCGGTTGTGTAATGCATTTTTAGTTGCAAAATGGTTCGAAACATATTAACAACTTGTGTTGTTGTTGAAGTACAAAAATACACTCTAAAGGCATATAAAATTCAAACACTACCATATTTTATATTACAAGCTGGAAACTTGTTATATTCTAAATATATGACGTACTTGAATGTTTGACATTGGCAAACATATAAATGGCATTCGTTGCAAGTTGAGCCAAAACAACATATTTACGCCGTAGCTGTTTAAAATTCCTTGGGAAATTTACAAAAACAAATAATTTCAACGCTAAGGGGACATTGTTGGTCCCTTTTTTATTTGGAAACGGTATTTGTTTCCCCGAAGGTACCAGTTATTTTAAATTTTAAGTTGTCCATAGCATGTCTAAAATTCATTTCCGCCGAAAAATGTGAGAAATGGTGGTTAGTACTATAAACCGACAAATTTATGATTCAACAAGTTCCGAATGAATATACCTACTTTGAATTCAGCTGTGTTTATTGCATTTGAGCTTATGACAAACAAAGTTGATGGAGGAATAGTGAGCAATATTACTCGTCTTTCCGAAAATGTAGTGTAATATCTAATGTAATGAACGTTTTATTAATTTTATAAATCTGATTTGGACAAACAACTACCTAATAAATACCTTACCGTGGTTACGTTTGAGTAAATCAGCTTACGATTTTATTTAATGTTAAGAAATTTAACTGCCTTTTCATGTAAAATGTAAAAAAGACAATTTGTACATATCATAAATGCCTGTCCTTTGCAATAATACGACCATTGAGGTCTTCGTGGAAATATTGCTTGCTAAAACTGGGCTCAGAGACGAAAACATTGATTATTATAGTGCGGAAGAGACATAAGATGTCTCTAGGCATCATGATAAATTATTAGCATTAAATTTCAAGTTAATTGATATGTCTGTTTATCCAGGCCCGTAACAGGTCCGGGGGTGGCCTGGAGCGGCATTTTGAGTACGGTCTATTTAAGTACAACTCCTTTACTTGTCATAATCTAACTGGCGTAGCCAGAGGGGCCAGGGTGCAGCTGCCCGCATTCTTTAGCATTACGTATTTTAGAGCCTTATACATTACGTATATGGCGATCAATTAATAAGTAAGTACATATTAATAAGTCGCCCTGATGAAGAAGATAGAAATCGTCAAAAGCTAGGCGAATAAATTAATCTTTACGACTACAAATCCTTTGTAAACTTCTACTACTGTAACTCTTTTATACCGATCGTTTATGTATATATTGTTAATTTATACTAATATAATTCAGACTTCTGCATGTCAAATTTGAAAAAAATATTTACCTTTCTTCGGATACAAAATTAGGTCAAAGGTGTTTAAACGGCATATTCCTTGGAGGGATTGGATATATGGGGTACAACATAACATTCTGCAAAATGGGAATGAAGATGTATAGCTAAGTTCCATATATGTGATTAACGAAATATTTTATTTTATTCGTTTAATAACGGAACGTGAGTTTCTCGAGTAGGTTTAAATGTTTATAACTTCACACACGAGCATACATGTATGTATATTTGAAAATGTTTTACTCACAGTAGAACAAGCTTCGTCAAAAAAATTCAATGGGAAAATTTTGTGTTATATTATGAAGAGAACGCTGTTAGTAATTGAATAGCATTAGTCTCCGACTAATATCTCAGAGTTTGATTGAATTTTGGTTCCGTAAAATATTCGAAACAAGTGCAGCGGTTATAAATCACAATTTAAAAAATAAATCAGGAATGTTTTTTGCGTTGCAATTATAATTAAAATATTTTCGTATCGCATTCAGTGCTTTAAAAATGACTAGGGATGCCAGCTGGCTACGCTCAGCAAATTTATTAATTATCATTCCCAAACATGGAAATCGAAAATCTGTTGAGTTAAACGTATAAATGTCTCAGTGTGCCCTCGATGTCGGTATTTGTTTCCGCAGCTGCATATCTCAGAATAGATACAATGCCCTGCTTCACGCATTTTACACCATCTCAAAATATGACCCATTCCCATATCATTCCTCCCCAGCATATCAAACCTTTTCAGTAAGTCTCCAACTTTTCCCAGCATACGTCCTATGTTTGCAAACTTGAGAATGGGCACCTGCATTTAGAACGGGCACCTGCATTTAGAACGGGCACCTGCATTTAGAACGGGCACCTGCATTTAGAACGGGCACCTGCATTTAGAACGGGCACCTGCATTTAGAACGGGCACCTGCATTTAGAACGGGCACCTGCATTTAAAACGGGCACCTGCATTTAGAACGGGCACCTGCATTTAGAACGGGCACCTGCATTTAAAACGGACAACTGCATTTAAAACGGGCACCTGCATTTAGAACGGGCACCTGCATTTAGAACAGGCACCTGCATTTAGAACAGGCACCTGCATTTAGAACAGGCACCTGCATTTAGAACAGGCACCTGCATTTAGAACGGGCACCTGCATTTAGAACGGGCACCTGCATTTAGAACGGGCACCTGCATTTAAAACGGACAACTGCATTTAAAACGGGCACCTGCATTTAGAACGGGCACCTGTATTTAAAACGGACACCTGCATTTAGAACAGGCACCTGCATTTAGAACAGGCACCTGCATTTAGAACAGGCACCTGCATTTAGAACAGGCACCTGCATTTAGAACAGGCACCTGCATTTAGAACGGGCACCTGCATTTAGAACGGGCACCTGCATTTAGAACGGGCACCTGCATTTAGAACGGGCACCTGCATTTAGAACGGGCACCTGCATTTAGAACGGGCACCTGCATTTAGAACGGGCACCTGTATTTAAAGCGGACACCTGCATTTAAAACGGGCACCTGCATTTAGAACAGGCACCTGCATTTAGAACGGGCACCTGCATTTAAAACGGGCACCTGCATTTACAACGGGCACCTGCATTTACAACGGGCACCTGCATTTACAACGGGCACCTGCATTTACAACGGGCACCTGCATTTAGAACAGGCACCTGCATTTAGAACGGGCACCTGCATTTAGAACAGGCACCTGCATTTAGAACGGGCACCTGCATTTAAAACGGGCACCTGCATTTAGAACGGGCACCTGCATTAAGAACAGGCACCTGCATTGAAATACGCATTGAACTATAGCTATGCTATAGCTCCCAAAATACAGCGACACCTACTGGGTGATTTTGTAACTACTTCAAGCTATTCATTCTTGTAGTTCATATATTTGATACTGGGGGCGTCTCAAAGTGAGGGCGGCTTTCGGAAACGGTGCTTAATATATATGATCTCTTCATTGCCTAAAACGAAATTTTCCTATTCCAAATGTTCAGTGTAATGTTTGATAATCGCTACCAAGTTCCTAAATGCAGGCAACAGCCATTATGAGATGGATAGTTAAATTAGGAAGTTTGGTAATATTACGTTGAGACAAGTTCGTCGAAAACTATTTCTCAAATTCAACGCACTCATGGTGGATTACAATTGAACGGTAACTTACATATAACCCATTCAAAACCGCAAATATAGTCGGCGATGATTTCGACCAGTGTGGTGGTAAATATCTGAGCCCAGGTATGTAGGTAAATTTCGTATATATGGCCAGGTATGTTACATAAATGGAACATATTCCGACCGTAACAAAACTAGCGGTATGAACAGCACTACCAATGTCTAGCTTAAATTCAAATTTAAAACAGACATCACGTTAAGTAATTTGGAGTTTTTGTTTGTACCTGTAACAGGACGGTCTACGTTAAGGGAAGTTACGTATTCAGTGTAGATTTTTGTAAACATATAAATATGGTCCAGCAACAGGCGGTACTTAAATTACGTATCGAGTGGAAGGAATATATACACATTTTTTTCAAACAAAATAATGAACGTAAGATCATCAACACATTTTTGTAATGCCATTGGAAACTGATAACCTCAATTATGAGCTTCAAGTCTAATGTTGATATCCAAAAGTTCAAATGTTGTTTCTTAACGTAACCAAGCTGGTGTCTTTTGTTAAAAAGAAACGAATGCCATGTTGTCGAATTTCATTTACCCAAATTTCTCCACTTGTGGCAATATAACAGAATAATGTAACCTGGCTTTTTAAGACATCATGTAAAAAGAAAATACTGGCTCCTTTCATTTCAGATTAGAAACATACTGCATATAGTAGAAGTAATTCATACTGCACCGTAGAATTATGTCAGGCCGTACCGTAGAATTATGTCAGGCCGTACCGTAGAATTATGTCAGGCCGTACCGTAGAATTATGTCAGGCCGTACCGTAGAATTATGTCAGGCCGTACCGTAGAATTATGTCAGGCCGTACCGTAGAATTATGTCAGGCCGTACCGTAGAATTATGTCAGGCCGTACCGTAGAATTATGTCAGGCCGTACCGTAGAATTATGTCAGGCCGTACCGTAGAATTATGTCAGGCCGTACCGTAGAATTATGTCAGGCCGTACCGTAAAAATTTTACTGGGGTGACGGGGTGGCCCCCTTACGGGGGTGGCCTGGAGCGGTCGCTCCACCTCGCTCCACCTTTGGTACGGGCCTGTGTTTATCCATCCCGTTACAGAACAACTCATCAAATAATGGTCAATGCATGCAACAAGATTACAAAGAAATAATGCCTTTGTACTCTGTGCAGTTTATGTAGCTTCAAGGTAGGAAATGGAAATTGCGGATACGGAAACCGGTTATATTCCACACTAACTACTCAAAGTTGATAAAAAAACTCCGTCGCAATACCATAAATAAAGAAATACTGTCCATATACACATCCTATCTGATTTAATGGTAATCAAGACCTATTTTGTGAGTGAACCACTTTAATATATATGAACTTATTCGTATTTAGCGCCGAGTAAAATGCGGTCACCTAGATTGGAAAGTACTTACCGGGTAGTGATATTACTTCCTTCTTTTCAAGCATTATTTAACAGACTTTAAATATTACAACAAATATTTTGCTTTCCTGTTAAGTATGTAGATATTCGGCGTTTTTCCGGTAGTCAGTTGGCGTGTAAGACTTAAGTACTGATTGTGAGTTCTTTTTCAAATACGGATATACCCAAAGATTGTCTACCAAACAATCAAATGGTTTGCTCATGGAAGCAGAAAATACAGGAGGAATTCCGTTACTTTAATTGGGCAGACAAATGATCTGAATCCAATGAACTGGATCATGCTACGAAACTGTAACTAGTTGAGAAAAATAATGATTTCAGTACTTTTTATGTACAATTGGCTCAGATATAAAAGCTTGTGGAACTGGGAAATACAACTTAATAAAGTTCTGAACTTGTTCACAAGTTGAGCAAAATACGACATTCCTCACGTCGGGTTATTCAGCAGCTAAAGCAGCTATGTAGCTACCGTGAGCAGTCACAGCGTTTCGGATGGATTGCGTTGTTACCAAAACTGACCACTAAGTTAACTATATCGGTAAACTAAAAATGAGTGCGAAAATATTCCTTTGCCTCTGGGCGGTATCTTGTATTGCCATTGGAGGGAACGTGGAACACAAGCGAGTCTATTGCGGGCTGACAAACTTTAATTTCGATAACCCATCGGTTATTGCAATAGCGCTGCAAAATTTCCTGTTGCCAGAAATCGGCCCGATAGTTATTCACTTCATGAACCCTAATCATTGCGACATTCCTACCAATTTAGAGTTCAGCACCAGTGTGATTTCCACACCTTCGAATCAATCGATGGAACTTGTACAGATACGAAAATTTAACGAACTTGGTAAGGACCTGCTTGCTGCCATTGAGGATACTTATGAATTTGTTGCAGCCCCTTCAGGATTTCTTCGTGTTTTGCACGTTCACGTTTTCCCAAATATATACGACCCAGCCAACTTGACAAAAAATTGGTTGATGGATCATATTCCAACCCTGCACACCAGATATCTTTTGAATCCGTTAATGTCTGGACGGACATTGCTTCGGCAATTGTTTGCACACAGCCAACAGACAACATGTGATGCGTATTCCCGATTCTACGACGTGCACATCTCGTTAATGAAAGTAAAAGACGACAGCGACCAAGATGATTTCAAGAATTTCAAAATAGCGAATGAATTGGCTGCGGCCATAGATGAGGGGAATATGTTGGAACAAGCGTCATTCCACAAAATCCTCATTTCCATTTCCATACATAAACCTGGGAAGTTGAAAATGTATTCGTACTGTCAGTACTGTACACACAAAAACTGGATTCCAATAGACCACATAAATGTGAAGGATATTTTGATCCATGGATACTCACATGTAGACAAAATTCTCAACACCAAAGTACAACTGTACAAGTTTACTGCTGAAAATGGCATAAGGAAACAGTTTATTCCAAGCCCTACTGATTACGACTTAAGCGTTGAGATATTTAACGCCGCAGCTCCCGGAAATGCTTCCCATTGGGTCCAGATTGATCAGATCGAATCCCATCGTTTGTTCGAACAAGTACCAAAAATATATACTGACGTTAGTTCGGCAGCAACATTGATAACTGAGAAGGTCCTCCTGCAATTTATTACATGCGACGGGGGTTACATTCATGAACGCATTTCCTTTCATGGCTTCGTTTCGGCATTCGATGCTCCAACGTGGTCTCTGGTAGCTGCCCTTTTTCTTTTGATGGTCGCCGTCTATCACAAAGATAAAAGTAAATCAGTATACAGGTCCCATTGCTTCTACAAGTATCTGGAATCCATGTTAGTTGTTGTAAGGATTTTCCTGTTTCAGGGATCGGAGCGTAAAACTATAAGATTTCAGTTGTCCGTTCAGCTGTGGACAGTGTGCATATTCATCATTGGATATTTCTACATGGGTGACAATATTAGCGAATTATCATCACCAACCAAGACAATTTTGTACAAAACCTTTGATGAAATCTTGGACCGAAATTACACAATGCATTTTAGACCTTCGGGCAAATCATATGACGGTGGTATTTTAGTAGCTTTGAAAAGATTCAACGACCAGGAAACTCAGCGCATCATGTCACTCATTGCTGCAACTACTGTTGGCATATTTCTCGAAAATTACGATCCGCTTCGCTTCAAAGACACAAAGGAATACAGCTTGATTCGTCGCCTTTCGAAGTCCAATGTGGATTACATGCTGGGCAACTATACGGTCTCTAATTTATATACGAATCCGAACATTTGTAATAGAAAAGCCTTTGTTACATGGTCTGATGATTTGAACGAATGGGAGCATAATTTCAGACGGGACGCAGTGAAAAGCACCTGGTTGAATGAATCGTCGCCGCCAATCGTTTCAAGAAGCGAGCAAGGCATCGGCTCTCATAATAAAGGATGGGTGTTTGCCAATTGGGGTGACCCCTGGGTTTTGGGAAGATTCAAAACAATCTTTTCATCTGGAATCTCCAAATATCTCAATGACAGTGTGACGAAACGGAAATACATGCAATTCCGAGCAGAAGAAAAGGCGTTCCAGCGGGAAAATGGGCTTACTGGTCAATACGCAAATAAGCATTCCCAATTTACACTATCTCTGGATGGGAATACGGTTGTAATTTTTATTGCACTGGGAGTAGGAATTACTGCTGCTGTCGCGTTGTTTCTTGCAGAAATGTTTCCAGAAACAGTATTGTGGTTTAAGGATTCCATTGAATTGTTTAAGCAATCGTACTGGCATAAGGACTCAACGGCTTTGTGCATTTACATGAAAACGAATTCATGTTGGCTATGTTATCGTTGCACCACGCGACAAAGAAATCAAATTATCCATCTCGGATAAAATTTTAAATCCTTGCATCTATGATGCTACGCCCGTTAAAGTAGGTACAGTATGTTCACTAAAATATTAATTCTGACGTGTCCAAGCCGTTTCATAAATTATTTCGTCGGTAATATAATGGGCAAGGCATATGTATTGTTCTAAAGGTTCCGCAATAGTAGTAGATGCCAAATCGAGTAAGTGTACTTGCATGATAATCCAAATAATTTAACATAAGTGGCATTAATCTTGTGTACTTTATGTGATTGCGTGGACCTTTCTGCCGAAGCAAAAGAAGTGTTCGTATGATCAATATTTATATAAGCATTAAGCAGTAACTTAACAGTTAACCGTAAGTAGTATAAGTTATATAAGCTAATCGTAATGATTACTAATGTTGCGCGCGCATAGTTTTATTTTTGATAGAAAAATGTAACAGCAATTTTCTGGAATAATGAGAGAATATAATGACTAAAGAGAAACGAAATCTAATGCAATAGGTAGATATTTCTGCATTTTTCATGCTCGTATTTTTAGTTATTGCTTGAACGAAGAAAACAATGTTTTCCATTCATTCTATTTTTGTGACCCACTCTAGATAGTGCTTAAAGGATTAACTTGGAATGCTAGTGGTACCTACCCGAAGACACAGGATGCTCCTTGAAGCGCAACTGAAGATGTTGCCAACATGCGTGTACGTGCTGGTATACAAGGAACCAGAAACGTGCACGGCACTCCCAGCAGCACTTTCCACACCCTCACATATTTCTGTGTACTTATGCATATGCCATTAAACAATACTGTTTCCTTTTACAATCCCGTGGTACCTTTCCAAACGGTCAATAGGATGAAATGTATGTACCAGCAGGACAAGCAAATTATTGTGCTGAAATGCAGCATCCCTAATGCTTAAAACAATGCCGCGACTATGAGGGAGCAGTACTTTATGTCATGTTTTGTTCATTCACACATGAAAAGTACTGACCGTATTGTTGAGTTAACGAGTGTACTAAATTTGTTGTTGACTTTGCTATAGCCTTTGTTTATATAAGCAACACATATATCCTTTTTCAGTTTTGCTTGCGGCACAAAACAATTCTGTTCAGTAGGATATTATAGTCCACACTGTTTGCACGACAGAAGAAAGTGCGAGAAAAATCCAAGGACGACAGAGTGAGATGGATATTATTCAAGACATTTGCGCACTTCAAGCATATTTTAAAGCTCCCATTCAATCAGTTTTTGAGGAGGCCGCTGTGACGCTAAATGATAAGGTAAATAGATTATTTATTGTTAATTATAAAGTATTTTGAGAGATTAGTATTAGTACATAAACCAATTGTGCAAAATATGCATGGGCAATTGATTTAAAATCAAGAACAAAATAAAGACAGAGCGTTTTAGGTGACCAGTGAACAGCAGCAGAAACTTTTTTACTTTCGTCTAATCTGTTACAATTTTGTTGCTTTGTTTAGCCTGGCCCAGCACTGATTTTCCCAGAAATGGATGATGACTGCGTGGTCCTTGATTCAGAAGAATCTCCAAGGTCGCTCACCGCCTTCCAGCATTTCGTGCAGTGGTGTGACGAACAGATCAGGAATTCTGAGCAGGTGGAAGTGATGTACAATCCTCCACTTTTGGAGCAGTGTTCCAAACACTGGAATGTAAGTTAATTTGAGTGAATATTTACAAAAGCTTACAGCTAAACATCACGATTCTTCATAAATTATATCGAGTTTTTTTAATATTTTACAGGAAATTCCTGCAGAAGGTAAGGTCCACTTTGAAAACCTGGCTGCAATTGATGAGGAGCTTTACCGCGTTGAAGTGGAGGCGCAAACTGTGGCGCCGTGTTCCCCTTCTGTTGTTGCGGTTGAAGCCACCGAATCTAAAAAGAAACGCAGAAAGAGATCCATGGATCCAGACTATCCGAAACGGGCTACTTTCGCGATTGAGTATTTTTCGCGGGAGCAACGCTCCAAGGTCAAGGACGAGTACCTTGAGCAGGGGAAAAGTCTGACCAAAACGGAGTTGACAAAAGTCCTGAGCGAGAGATGGGCTGCATTCAAGACGCTGCCGGAGGCGGATCGCTACAAAGCGTTGGCTGAAGAGGACAAGGTACGATACGCGCAGGAAATGGAGGAATACAAAAGGCGGAAAACGCTGGTCCAGTCACCTCAGGAGGGATCTCCATAGGAGGAAAGAGTATATGGACAAAATTTTAAACTGATTTTCACTGAATTTCATTTATGCACATTATATCATTCAAAGAATTAAAGGGAATTTCCCCTAATGATAAAATAAACAACTATACATAAAGATATTTTTGGATACTTTGAATACGAAGATACTGACTTTAAACGATTCATACAAAATATATTCTCTTACATCCAACTTAAAACATGATGATGAAATGCTGCTCCAAATTTTCTTTCAAACTAAAATTCTGCCCTCTCATTGACTATATATATTCATCAAATGAACTCAAGTAATATTTTAATTGAAATTAAGCAAAGTAAACCCACTTTCACCAAACGTGCACTGCCCACTTCATTAACGAAAAATCCCATCATGCCCCAGTCTCCCATCGTTTTGAAGTTATAGGCGTCTACATGAATCCTGCACACCTACTAATTCCATTAAATATTATTTCCAACTTCTCTGATATGTAAGCATTGTGAAATTCTACTACTTAAACGGTGATAACCTTTAAAGCTGCACCAACCTCATTGGAAAGTGTTTCGCAACAGCTTATGTCGTTTCCTTTTCTGAACTGCACATGTGTCATTGTTCAATCAGAAATTCTCATAACTCAATCTAGACTGGCACTTTAGTAGATCGCTGAAGTTTATCGTTCATTTTCGACAAAAATATAATGTTCCAGCAACCGCTGCCAATGAGGATTTTCATGTGATAGTATTACTTACTTCGTACAAATATTTGCAATTTCGTGCCCAGTTTTAGTGATACTTCATTTACTAGTAAAGTCATGCATTTTTCAGCGAGTAACAACTGTGATGATAAAAGTTGTCATAAATGCTGAGCATGTAAATATTAAAACACATAAGTGTCAGTTCCAATGATGGACATTTCAATTCGGTCACCGCCTACGGGTCACGATAAAGTCAACTAGTACCTACCTAAATTCAAAAGTCATATGCCTATGCATTCAACGCCTTAATGAAACGATATTGCTAATCAAACGACTTTATATTTGTTTTCATACCAGCACCTAGATGGTTTTAGAAAAGGTGTGGTAGTTAGCAGTATTGATGATGCTGTCCGCAATATTTCAACAGGCATGGAATATGTGATGGAAATACACACGAAAGTGTTCCGTGGGTAATATGTGGACAAGTAAAGCCTATTTGCTATTAATATATTACTAGGTATGGAGACGAAATACATGGAATATTCACGATTCGACTGCTACGACGCCATAGATGGGTGACATTAAAAGCTTTACTTTCAGGCTCAGACCGATTTGAACGCTTTACTCACTAGATACATTTCAGAAAAAAGAATAACACGTTTAAATATGTTTATCCCAACCATCTTGCTTCAAGAGATCGTCAGGTGTTTCGACTTTCTTGAGACATTGGCCCCAATTTACTTTCAGTCTCCGTACAAATTTCAGATAAATCGATCAGTTGCTCCTCCTAGCTATAAATTCAGCGTAAACCATAACTTTTTTCAAGCTCACTGGAAGTTTCACTCTGGAGCCTTGTCGTCCGCTTCTACGTTGTTCTTCCTCGGAGTGATAATTTTAAAAGAACCACCGACTGATAAGATTATTAGATTTTACTTTGGCTGCTTGCTGGCTTTGATTGCTGTATTTGTGCTACTTATCAGACACCGTGGCGAATCATTTGTTGGATTTCTCAATTCAATGGAAAGCGCCCGGTCCACTTCCGTTGGACGTGACGTCAGTCTTGTGGACTTTCAGGTATATAATCAAAAACCTGATCTTAGCACCTATTTTGTCGCTTTCACGACCAGAATAATTTCCACATCAACCTTTCATGTATGTTGGATATACGCTTTGTCCTGTGCAATATTTCCTCATGTCCCGTGGAATCCTATACCATCTACAATACTGAGGTTCACCGAGCACCATTCAGTTGTGGATGCATATCTCTTATCTGCACTGTACAGACTGACAATTTTCATTTACGCATCCATCGTCACCAGAATCTTTGCAAATTGCGTTGTGCTGGTCTTGATGCTACACTTGTTTATACCTACGTTTTGCCTAAATCACGCAGTAAAGTCCCTTGGGAAAAAACCTACTAAACTAAAGTCGCTAAACCAATTAGGCCAATTGATCAAATCGTATCGGAAACTGCAAATACTCTGCGGAATGTACAACGGAATCCATCGAACGACATTCATGCATGTGTATATATGGGCCAGCATATTTTGCTTCTGTTTCTGTACCTATATTTTACTGGGACACTGGGAGAGTCTCCACTTTACTGGTATTGCTGTATTTTCTTATGCAGTTCTTATAGCTACTTTGTTAATGCTTGTGGGCTTTCACTACTCGGCGAGCATTGTGGGAGAAAGTGGACGGACCCTAATGCGCATTAAAAAGGCAAGGTCGAGAATTTTGAATTCGAGGGTTCCCCATCATAATGAAAGGATAGAAATGCCAAAATTGCTGGGAAAGCAGCTGGCATCTCTCCCAGCAGTGAAAATTCGATTTCTCCACTCCAACTTTTTCACTCAACTTACGCCGCTCAAGTTTTTCAAGTTTTCTTCCTATCAAGCAGGGAAATTTATTCTGATAGAATATGGAAACAAGTAATTATAGTGAGTTTCCGTCTTCCTCCTGTGTGGTCTCGTCCGCATCATCCAGGACAACTGGATCATCAACCGCTTCTTCAAGTCGCCGAACGATAGATAAAACTACCGACTTCGGATCTGAGTTGTTCTGTTTGAGCTTCCTAACGACGTACTCCCCATCAAGTGTTGTTAAAATAAAAACTTCAGGAAGATCTGCTGCTGTTTCGCCGTCACTCGTAACGGCAACGATACTGAAGGAGTGACCGATCAAGTTGGTTCCGCTAGTGCTTGCCATGTTGGATGCTGTCAAAATTAAACAAACATCATTTCATAAATGCTTTTGTATCATAAGCTTAAATGAACAATATAATATATAATGACGATTAACACTAAAGGTTGTTAGGAAATGAACTAATTGTCTCTTACCACCTTCATGACCAGCGTCCATGGGAAATGTCTCCTTTCCTTGATTGCCATGATCCATATTCTTCATTGCCCCCTTGTCCTGGATGGTGGCATTTGGTTCCTTATTACAGCTCATGAATATACTATTTAGCAAAATCAACACAAAATTGTTAAAATATAATATACCTGTATCAGTCCCCTATTAAATTACCTTAATTACTTTCATGAAATAAATAAATTAAAAAAATTTGCTGCGCACCAAACCAATTACTTTTGATCAACGAGTTTCAAATCGGATGATGATTCCAGTGGAAGAAAAGTTTTACTGATTCTAGTTTTCTAGCACGGGTTGTCAGCAACGGTTTCAACAATTACTCAGACTAATTATATTTGGCTGAAGTGATAACTGTTTTTTAATAAATGTAGTTATGAGCGATTTTTAGACCATTTTGGCATTGGAGTGTCATGAGAAAAGCTGCTCTTGTGATGAATGAGAAAATTCGATGAAACAATTGATACCATATACAAAAAAATGAAAATGCATAAAGAAGACATTGCGAAATTTCCGAAATATATTTTACATTGCGCAATCTTGATCTTGATAAAATCATAATGAATATAATAGGGAATAAAGTAAAATTGTTGCATTGTCTGCTGCTATTTAATAATTGATCAGTTAGTTTTTCATTTGATAGTGATAAACACATTAAATCCTCCGACTAGAATGAACGTATTATATTTTAGCCTGATATTTAACCTGACCTCAATGAAAAAATTATAATACTGGAGCTTTAATAATTATCTGGTCTTCTCCACCGCCACACACATACGGGCAACCAAGCTTATTCAAAAACAAATTCTCAACACAAAACCAATCTGTATCAATCTATAAATTACATTATCAAGTTTTTTAAAAGAAATATAAAAACAATTAAATGTTTAATGAATGACAATAACAATCCAAGCGTCACGGAATAACAAAACTCCCATGCGACCGACTTGCTAGTACGCAGTAAACCAGAATCCTTCTGCACTGCTCACATTGAACTGTCAGACCTCCGACCTATTTTTTGTAAACGGAATAATCAAAGAATTAAGATGGCTAATTTTATAACTAATTGTAATACGCTCAGACAAAGAGAAATTATAGTTTTTAAATGGTAGATCCTACTAACCTTGTCCTTGTACTCATTCAATTCAATCGGGTCGGCCGGCGGGGTCTTCATCAAACAGCTTCTCAAGTCCCGGGTAGCATCCCTGAGTGCGTTGAAGTTGAAAGTGAACATTCCTCCGGAATCATCCAAAACGGACTTAACTGCCAAGAAATAATTGAGCACTGTGCAAAAAGCGAGGGTCTCTCGGCAGGCCATAGATACTTTCTCCGCCTATGTACGAAACCACCAAAAAATCAAATAAATTAGCATGAAGGACAAAGCACAAGACAAGTATATTTTATAAAAACATTAAAAGTGTAATCGTTTTGTCATCTGCTGAGTTACCCTATCAATGTATGAAGTTCCCACGATCTTTGCTTTTCCCGGGTAATTGTTATTTTCCTCAATTTCGGGGCGGCGCCGGGGAGCTGCGCCCAAGTAAGCTTGAAATTCGTTAAGATGGTCATAAAATACGCTCCGGTCATCCTGAGGCTCACTTCCTGGTTCAGCGTTGTTCGCACTCCCTCCAGCTTTGTCCACAGCGGCGGCACAGGTGTGTAGGCCATTCTTCCAGTTTCCGAGGCACAGCCAGCAGAACTTATGACCGCAGAGGGAACAGACAATTGAGGGACAGCCTCCCTGCTTCTCTATCTCCACGTTACACTTGGGGCAATTCTGAAAAATAAATAGTATTAACAAAATTTAAATGCTTGCTAAAAGACTGGAGAAGTACTTTATTTTAATGGATGGATGTAGACGAAAATTTGCTCACCTTCCTTGGACCGGCCAGTTCGTCGCTGTCACCTCCAATTAGCTTTTGCCAAGCGTAGTACATTGTACAAGAGATGGGGTCGTGGACCCGGGACCCGCGCTCCCCCACACATCTGAAACAGAAGCGATAACCGCACGAACAAGTTACCGTCGAGGAGCGCCTGTCCTCCCGATTCCGGAGCGTCACCTTGATGGCGTTCACGCACTCGGGTGCTGGACACCATTTGACATGATCGTTTCCCTGGAAAACAAAAAAGATAAAAAAAATGTCGGGTTAAGTTTTGTGCCGGTAAAATTTGACAGTGGTAAACTTTCATGAGAAACTTTCATGTTAAACTTTCATGTTTGTTTTGTCGTTACCATCACAAAGGTTGATGTCATCGCTTTGTGAAACTTGTCTGCGAGGCGCCCCGGAATTAAGCTGAGAACGACGTCATCCTCAAGGTGACCACTGCAGCCAACTTCCAGACATGTGATGAGATCCGAATTCACGCCTCCATCCAGCAAGAACGCTACTTGACACTTCCAGCAATCGCTACAGAATCCGTGACCGCAGGATCCGTGGAGGATATCCTAGAGGAAATAAAAATAATTATTATTATTTTTACTAATATCCAGTTCCGACGTGACAAGACTGGGATAACTATTTTAAAATGTGCTCAATGCTTACGGATTTTTTGTAATTTTCCAAACAGACGCCGCACTCGATAAGATCGTCGGAGCCAAAGCTGTCATGGTCATCGCCAAGGTTATCGATATTTCCAGCTCCGCCGAACCGAGAGGATGGTGAGCCGCCTCCAGGAGGAGAGTTGGAGCTAGATTCGCAGTCGTCGGAGGATGATGACTTCTGGTCAAAATAGTTTTCAAGGGCTGTCCATGAAACCCAACCTGCTTTCATAAGTAGCATTCGACTAACTGTAGGCGTCGCGCCAGTGACCTGAGCCACCTAATCAACGTTAAATAATCAATTAACACCAAATAATTTTTCAGCCAACTTATTTTTTTAAATGGGTTCTAATCTCATTTAAATTCTTACCTTCTGGATATCACCAGACAAAAGTCCAAAGACCTGGGAAGGGGTCAACACAAGAAAGCTCTCGTCATCCTCCTCCACCATCTCCTCCAGCAGGACTGGACCTCCGGATGCAACGGGCACATCGCCTCCGTCTTCTCCAGTTCCTCCACCTCCAGCGCGCCTCCCTTCCTCCTCTCCACTGAAAAAAGAATCAGTAATCACAAATCCGTCACAACACAACCAAAAAAAGATGAGAGTAAACGGTCTTTAAGTTGACAGTTAACATTAATAACAATAATAACCAGACCGCACTAACTGTCCATTTAATTATCCACTTACCCGTCCCCAGCAACAGCCTCTCCCCCAAAACAGCACGCACCGCAGCAAAAGCGACTCAGAAACATTGTAAGCTTACCAGTCTAGCTGTTAACTCAAACGGTTACTAAAATGTAAATTAGTTAGTTAAGCAAATTTACTTGTCAATTAACTGACAAAAATTTTGCCGCAAAATCACAACTCACAACAATCGGCGATCATCTGTCTGTGTGGGCCGGTCTAGTGTAGCTGTCTCTCTCTCTGTGTCTTCCCGCAAGCAAGAAAGCGTGTCCGTTCGCCCCTCCCTCAAACCCCTCAGCACGGGTAGGATAGCTGGAGAGGAATGCAATGCACACCAGTAAATTGTCCATCGCCTCTTACCCTCCAGCACATGATGTATTCTCGTAATTATTCACCTGTGGGTTTATGTGCAGCTGATCAAACTTTACGTTTTTTCGTTGGCTCTAGCTAGCCACTACGCTCCGCACAAAAAATACAGCAGGTGTAATACAAGTGCTTTTTTTTATAAATAGGTGAGCTTTTTATTAACTACCGGAACAGCGGAAGCATGTAATGCTTATAAGGTAGTTGTTGCGATTGATTTGGTGATTTTTGAGGGTATTGTGAGAATTTGTCTGTTAACACGATTACTCGTCTCCACGTGTACCAATTTGGTTCAAATTTTGCATGGAGGTACCTTAGGGCAATGGTAAGTTCGCTATTGATTTTGTGCTTCCAGGCCCTGTCCCCAGGGAAATGGTGGGTGGTAAGGTCCACCATATTTCTTTATGAGCAAAATAGTTTTATTCGCTTATCTGATAGACGCTTCTAAGCTGATCATTTTTTGCCAAAACACCATGGGTCAATTCGACAAACTCTCGTTGTCGTGGCGCCATAAACCCTAGGGTCCCCTAAAGGACAATCAAAATTGAAGATTAGTGTTTAGAGAGGTGGACTGCGTCTCAAGTTTCCCGATTTAAAATACAACACGCTTCCGGTAGTTTTTTTTAATTCGGTTTTACATCCGTCCTAGTTAACTACCGGAAGCATGAAATGCTTGAAAGGTAGTAATAGCGATTGATCTGTCTGTCCGTCTGTCTGTCTGTCTGTATGTCTGTCTGTCCGTCTGTCTGTCTGTCCGTCTGTCTGTCTGTCTGTCCGTCTGTCTGTCTGTCTGTCCGTCTGTCTGTCTGTCCGTCTGTCTGTCCGTCCGTCTGTCTGTCTGTCCGTCTGTCTGTCCGTCCGTCTGTCTGTCCGTCTGTCTGTCCGTCCGTCTGTCTGTCCGTCAACACTCTAGCTTCCCTCCACGTTGACCGATTTGGCTCAAATTTGGCATAGAGGTACCTTGACCCAAGGCCACGTTCCCTATTGATTTTCAGCCATGTACCTATTCATTGACCGGAAGTAGGGGCGTCAACGTCTTTGAGGTGGTGGGGGTAAAAAAATCGTCAAAAAATTGATTGTGGAAATGAATAGAGGTGTTCAAGGCGATCATTTTTTGTCAAAGCACAATGGGTCAAATCACTCCCCTGTCGCCAGGGTGGAGCCTGGAAGGGGGAGGGATCTCCGACCTCAAAAATGTTTTATTGTGTAAATTAAATGGGAAGTTTAATTTGAGCCTACAAGACATACTGCAATTGGTCAAATGAGTATATTGGTTGTTACTTGGGCATACATCGCACTTCCGGTAGTTATGTATTAAAGGTTTACACCTTACTAGTTATTTAAAGGTGAGCTTCTGGAGTAAGTCGATAAGACCATTCTAATTAGCAATTCATCGCAAAAATTCTATAATTTCTTTCGTGGCAAATGTTGACGTTAATATTCCATTCCATATTTCCATCATAAATGTAGTGCAAAAATCCTGGAAAATGATAAACGTTTTCGAATACTTGCTGTACAGGTGATACCTACCTAGTAAAGATAATTATTCGGTATGAAAATGCCCCAATAGTTGATAATAATGCCATAATTGTAACATTTATTTATTGAGTCTTGCAGGCACCCTGTGAGATAGGCATGTACAATAAAAATTATGAAGTACTTAGGGACAACGATGACAATGGTTTATAGATTCCTTGAGTTTCTACAAAAATATCACAAAAATGACAACGCCTGCTTTCTGGCCCTGTGAAGTGAATAATGCATGTTCATCTCACCATCTCATCATCATCTGTATCCTTTCACAAAATTAAAAACAATATCATAACTTGAGCCATTTTCATAGAAGAGGGTCGAGTCCTGATAAAAGATCGAATTCAATCTGTCCAAGCACCACTGGAAAAAATGTGATTGTTTACTAGATACCTAAGTAAGTAGGTTGCTTTTACTACGTAGCGATGATTTCATCACGATACGCATTTTTTTTCTTTACGAGATGGAACATTGTTTCAACTCATTTTATTACTTCGTTTCTTCAGCCTATGCCAGTACAGATATTTGGCAAGCTCAGTCATCTCTCAACATCATAGTTACTAATTGCAATGGAAACCGAAATGACGCAATATTTACTTGCATCATTTACTATTGGATGGGGATTTTATATTGTTCAGGCATGACTCACTTTTCCCGTAAAAATCTATATTTTCACGAGAATTGTTCGTTTTAAAACGATGCGAGATTTAGCCCTACAGCTATTTACGAAAAAGCGAGAAAATGTTGGTGTGGTCAGGTTGGATGTTGCTCACAGTCAAGAGTATGTAATTTTGACAGCGAGAGTTGAACTTGTTCTGAGGAAGCTTTGACCTTGAAATTTTTTGCGGCTTACTCTTGCTCGCAGATACGTACTGAGATTGCAAAGTCAATGGCAGGAAGACTGCTTGAAGCAGTGGTGTAGAGTCATGGCTTTTTGATATTGCATATTTCATATTGAAACCAATGACCTAGTATGCACTGGGTTTTGTGTACAAACAAACGTCATGTCGAAGTATAAATGGATATGAATCTGCGGTGACCATGAAACCAAGAGTTCCAGAGAATAAATCAAGAGAGCTAATTTTGTTCACTCCACTTGTGATGATTACTGCGTAGAGCCGAAACAGCTCTCAATAAAGTGTTACTCATTTGTGTACTGGTTAGCCCAATTACGCTTACATGATTCATTGATCGGTTCACTTCCACGGTAGCTATCTGCAACATGATTTATGTAATACTATATAATGATGGAATACGATGTGTGTTCTCGAGTGCATCCTCTGTAGAAGATTCACTTGGTGAAGATGATAACGGGGTAATAAAATGTTGAAATCTTAATTTAATCTTCATTTCGTTGTCTTACTAGGTAAGATGAACTAACTGTTAATTTCGTGATCACGTACATAGTATCATTAAAACTGTTAAATATTATTGCTGTAAGCAAAAAGTCAGAACCATTTTATTATTCCAAGTAAAAAATGCCACGCGTCAGAAACCAAGCGATTATCCTAGCCGTAACAAATTAGATAACTGTTTTTTCAGTCTACTAACTGTACTAAGTATACAAGTAATTAGAGGAAGACAAAAGCATCATTTAATGGCTTTAATGCAACTATCCAATAAGTGTAATTAATATTGGTAGCAAAGGGCGGATGTTTGTTAAATGTGCTTTATGCATAGCATATAAATGTTGAAATGAGTCATAAAAATACTCGAACTAATTTGAAGTGCTCATTGAAACGATTTCAAAGTTTATGTTATTGGTATACATATTAACAGTGCGTGTTTCTCTGAAAATATTTTATTGATAAAAACTTGAAAAATAATACAATATAAAAATTATGTGAAATACTTAGAAAACACACATATACCAAAAAAGTATACAAAGTCAGCAAAAAATATATACGGAACACAAATCTACCTGCTACCTGCTAATATGTTTGCTGATAAGCTAATACTAAATGTAAGATATCTACAGAATTTGTAACACATACAGAGAGAAAGATAGAGCAAGTAATAAGAAGGTCGATCCACATCGTTATCATTATCATTTCTTATCACGTAAATAGATATATAATGAGAGTGAATTAAACTCATTTCTGTCGAAGGCTCAAGTCCAAACTAAGTATGGAGTTTCTGTGGTAATTTTCCGCATCTGTACAGATATCCATCTGAGCGCAAGTGGAGCCATTGGTTATTCCTACTACACCAGTCATCTGAATACTGTCGTTGCTGTCCTGATTGCCCGTTCGGTTCAATAATGCGTCCCTCTCAAACGGACATTTGGGTCCCCATGAGGATAGCGGTCTAACAGATTCCTTCAGTTTCTGTCAGAAATAAATAGCACACATTATAACGCCTGCTTATCTAAATGGGTAATCATGACAAGAATGACACATACCTCAAGCCAAGTGTCCCCAGGACTTTTGATGACGGCCTTGACGGCGCAAATTGGGAGAAAGCTGAGGATAGCACAAGTGAGTACCCAGCCGCAAACTAAAATAGAATCAACACATAAAATATGAGAATATGGTCAATGTATGTCAAAAAATGAAAATGATGAATAGTATACCTAAGAATGAGGTAGGGTATGACTCCGAGCCGTCCAGTGACGCTTTCCCCGTCGCAAACACGGAAATGAGGAGAGCAATTAATCCAACAGGCATTGTGAATGCCCAGCAAGCCTTCCAGTAAATCGCCGTCTCCCTGCCGAGCATAAATCGAATGTCGTCGCAAAACCGGTTGACTCCATAGACCCACGATACTGCTATGACTTCAAACATGGCTGTGGTGTAAACGACAAGATCTACTCCGTGATGACTCACCAGACCAAGCACGTGCATTCCTCCCTGTTGCGCACAATGTAAAATTGTTACAAATTGCTATAAAAAATTGATTCTTTTGCAACTTGTTGTAAAATAAGTATTGTTTGTTTACGGGAGTGATGTAACCAATGCCGGAAATACATCCCACGCAACACACGACCAGCGCCACCATCCACACCTTCCATTTGGGATATTTATCTCGGATTACAGTAATGACTTGTCCAGCTAGACCCATTGCGCCTCCAGCTCCTAAAAATTGAAACGCATGTGTAATTTTACATCTGCTGAAAGTTTCACCAAGTTTACGACTGTATGAGACTGCAAAAAATGTGTGATAACTTACCAAGTGTGAATAGCATGAGGAAGAAAAGAATGGCAAATAGCTACAGGAGGACAAACAATAATTACTTATCATAATGCTCATATCACAATATATATCAAATTAGCTTTGATAACTAGCATCAATGTTATACTCACCTGAGGAACAAATTCCAAATGAGCAATGGTTTCAGGGAAAGCGATGAAGGCAAGACCAGGTCCACCACGCGTTACGTTTTCAATTCCGGTGTTCATTTTCTTTGCCAAGTACCCCAAAAGGGCAAAAATGGAGCAGCCGGCCAGGACACTTGTTAGTGTATCTGTGATGCTTATCACGATAGCATCCCTTTCAAAGAGTTAAAAAACACGACATTATATTTCAGCATATAACTTACAATTAGGTAAAACATGCAGTTAATTTTCATTATATGATGAAGTTTACCTGTAAACATTATGCCTAAAGGAGTTATGGGAAGAGAGGTAGATGATGGTTCCAAAACCGACTGTCAGTGAAAAGAAGCACTGGTTTACTGCAGCAAACCACACCTTGGGATCTAGAAGCTTTCCCCAGTCTGGTTTGATAAAGTAGTAGATTCCATCCCAGGCTCCGGGCAATATAGCGCCTTGGATGAGTAAAACGATAAGTACGACGTATGGAAAGAGGGCGGTGAAGTAGGAAACCGTTCCAGCAGACTTGACACCTCTCACAGTGAACATGTAGATAACTATCCATGTTAGTACAAGGCATATCAAGAGTCTCCAGTGCGGCCAGCCAATCCCGTTGTCAACATTGTCCAGCTGAGGGAAAACGGAAGTACTGGAAAGCGAAAAAAGTAAAATATCATACCCAAAAATTTATTGAAATAATTATGAAAGATAGCATGGAAAATTATGTTCACTAAACGTACAAGTAAAAAATCTCTGAAAAGCTTTTGTTCTGCACTGCGGGATCCATGCAGTAGTAAGCAACGTCATTGTTGGTTGGATTGAGGCAGACATTCTCGGACCACGGCAGACGAGCTGCGAAGGATGCGAAAGCAAAGTAGACCGTGATTGCCATAACGCTGCCATAAAATGACGCCGCACAAATGGAAGCCATCAGCGATGCATAGCCGACCCCTAAAGTGTAGAATTAATTTAAGTTTTGAAAGTGTGAAGAAAGAAACATTTCTCCGAAATTAAAAAAAATTGCATCATTTACTTACCTTTAAAGATTGGGGACATTTCCCAGACGCTTACAGGTCCCAAGCTCGCAAACTGACCAAGACACATTTCCATGTAGTACATTGGCCGTCCAAGAAGTAGCAAGACGATGAAATAAGGAATTAGGAATACACCGCCCCCGTTTTCATATGCTAATTGGGAACCACATTAAAAAGAAATATATATTTTATTTCACTTTTTGTGGCTGGATATCGGAAAACATTTTTGAAAAGTTGTGAGAAATTTCTTACCGACAAAAGGAAACCTCCATACATTGCCCAACCCGACACTGAGGGAAATGCAGCTGCAAAGAAACTGCAAGTCTTTAAACGTGTCTCTGGAAGTCTGCGACCCGTCTTCTGGATCCACATTTTTGACAGATATCCGGGATGTCGTGGATAACTGAAACGAACAGTTTTGGAAAGGATTACTACATTTTATTTACTTCAAAGGATAAATTAAATGCACTCTTAAATGTTCAGTTTAAAAAATTATAATCAAACGTATAATTACCGTTGATCTTAATGTCTGTTGCGCCATACTGTGTCGTTGTTCCCGAAAATATTCACTGTACCATACAAATCAGTACAATAATCTAATTTTCAATGGAACCTTTTGCCGCACTTGTGAATATAAAAAAATAATCACGTAAGAAATTAGTAGTAAAATCTAAGAAATATGTGAAAGCTTCTGTGATGTCCAGTTCTCTCTAGAGTTACTTTCCCTGTTGAAAGTTTGTGAAGATGTGAATGCTGCTCCGCTAATCGGTCTCCTTATAAAGCTAGTGAGTCGCTGCTTTCATTCATAAAAGTGTACTAGGTATGCACATGTTGCACTGCATTTATTGCAATGGTGCTTCATGGTACATTGCGTACATGTAATAAATGATATTGAGCAACTTTGTGCTGCCGTAACCCCCTTTCGAAATTATCATAAAAACTTGGGCAGCATTTTTCGGCTACATTGGTATGACACACATAGAATCAAGCGTAGAGCATGTTGAGCTGGCGCTTATTGTTGGCCGGAACATGGGGGAGCGGGAGTTGATTATTCAATTAAAATTTAATTAATTTTGAGTTATACAAGTAGACTCATGAAGTAAACAAAAAGGATAACTTTAACAAAAAAAATTTTGAATACATTTCTCGATGATTCCCACAACCTGCGAATAATATGGATCCATGGGAATGATCTGTAAATTCCAGAAATTAGTTTAAGGATTTACAGACATTGCTGTTTTAGTGTCGGCTCAAAAATTTATTGAGACTCACATTTATCCGTGTAGAAATTTATGGACGAATAACGTACTTATTTGACCAATTTATATTTATTAACTTGCATTTGCATTGCCAGAAAAAGGAAAACTGTGAAAGAAATTTGGCACTGAAAAATACAGCGTCCATATCCCTCCACGCAAGCATAAAAATATCATAATCTGGATTATGCGTGTTCATACGGGGGTCGACCTCCTGATAAAAGTTCTCATTCAATCTGTCGATAAACCTCTGCAAAAAACTGATTGTTTACTAGGTAAATAACTTTGTTGCTCTTTCTACGTAGAGATGATTTCATCGTTTTTTTGCATTTTTGCTTCATATGTGGTACATTGTACCAATTTACATTACTTCCTTTCTTCAGCCTGGACCAGCGCATATATTTTCCAAGCTCAGCCATCTCTCAACATTTTACGGTGAACTGTTCATGAAATAAGCGTAAACCTGTATGCAGCGCATAAATGCTCACTTAATTAAAAGGTTCAGTACAACAGATTGTGGGTTTAAATTACTTCAACAAGTATCAGCCTATGCGTCACTCTTGATGGCAAAGTGCTGGATAGTTTCTGTCGGATTATAGATAACATATATGGTTGGAATGGATCATCTCACTCATCTCAATATGAGCATGCATGTATGAATGTATACCACGAAGCTTTTTGATTGCTCAGTTGGCATTTGTATTTTTTATTCATTATTGAATCATGCCAAACTCGTCAAATGATAAAGCATCCTCGCTGGAAACGATAGACACTGAAATGAACCATTACTTGCATGTGTACATTTTATATTGGTTGTTGGATGGATTATGCCTTTCCGGTTCAGTTTTCATTCATAAGCTTCCTATACTAAACAGGGCTTTCCCAGACTTTTGTCTGTGTCATACTGTGTCAACATAGCTGTAAGTATGTAGTTTTGCTTAAGATGTCATGGTGAATTAAATAACCGCATGTGCCATTACACGTGCGAATATTTCTATTGCAAATCGATTTCAATATGAATGTTCATTTCGGAATGTCAGTCAACTTCCCTAATCACAAATATTCCGTGTAATTAAATTGTGAGGCTTTATACAAAATTGAGAATATCTGTGTTTACTTTCTGTTCAAAATAAACTATTAGCTTCTTTGCTGTTGGGTTGCATGCAGTTGTTTTGTATTTTCAGTGTATTTTTCATGTATGAATCACTTTCCGGGTAACAATGCGCATTTTACGTGAATTGCTTCGTTTCAAAACGTTGAGATAGTTAGCCCTAAAGCTTTTTACAAAAAAGGGAGAAAATAATTGTTGGGCTGGTCAGGTTGGATGTTGTTCACAGTCAATAGCATGCAATTATGACAGCGAGAACTGAACTTGTTCTGAGCGAGTTTTGACCTTGGATTTTTTGCGGCTTGCTCTTGCAAGCAGATATGTACTGAGACTGCAAAGTCAGTGGCAAGCGGACTGCTTGAATCAGTGGTTTAGAGTCATGGCTTTTTGATATTACGTATTGAAACCAATGACCTAGTATGCATTAGGCTTTGTGTACACTCAACAGTAGTACCGAAATATAAATGGATATAAAACTTCAGTGATCACGAGTACATCTTTCGTGGTTCCCTTTTTATACATAATAGGAACAGATTAACCAAAACGAAATAAAACGAAGAGCTCTGGGGAATGATTCATTGAATGAAATTCTTTCATTTTTTATTGATGCGCAGCGAGGACTCCATCTCGATTAAGGTTTACTCATTTCCCTACTGGTTAGACCAATTATATTTCCATGACTCACTGTGCGGCTCTCTTGCACGGCAAATATCTGAGAAATGATTTATGCAATACTATTACGTAGTGATTTCATCAAGGAATACTCTGAGTGTTTTCGAGTGCATTCTCTCTTGGTGAAGATAATAACGCAGTATTAAAATGTTGAAATCTTAATTAATCTTTATAAATTCTTTGTCTTACTAGGTAAGATCAACTAGCTGTTAATATCATGATTATATACATAGTTTCATTAAAACGGTAATATTTTATTGCTTAAATCAAAAGGTCAGAATGGTGTTATTATTCCAAGTAAAAAATACCACTCGCAAGAAACCAAGCGAGTGTCACTATCGTGGACAAATTAGAGCAGTTTTTTCAGTATGTTAATTTACTAACTACACATGGAATTACTGGAACACCAATAAGTCGTTTGATGGTTTCAATTTCTGTGTAAAAATTGGTACACTGCATATTTGTAGGAAAAGGTGGAATGCTTGTTAGATAAAATTAGGTAGGTACGTATCATAAGTTTTCAATGAACCATGTAAAGCTGAAATATTAATAAGGTTGTACGTATATATCATCCAATTAGAGTGGTAATCAACCTGAACTCATTTTTAGAATCATTTTTACTTTTAATTTAGGTTGATTTTGATAATTGCTGCTTAGATTTGCATAATTCATATTGTCAGGTATTCGGTAAATTATGCCATTATAATTTTGAAAAGTATGCGCTTATGTTACAAATAGTATCAAAGAATGTCAGCACAAGCAGCAACCGACAATTGTTTACATGGCAAACATAAACAAGATTAAATAAAAATCAAGACTCCTTCCCAGGAGAACTTCTTCGTAAGGATGTGATGTGTGTTAATATGTACATATGTGAGGTCATTGAGGAAATGGGTCGTAAAATATAAGATGATAACGACTTTGTAAACACTGTCAAACATTTATGGATTAGCCTGTCAACAAGTCGTTGAATTATGCTCTGATAATATTCCAAAGTATAACCAGGTAACCATTAGGATAAACATAGTTGAGTTGGATTTACTTGATAAGCAGGTTTTGTCGTCACTCATCAATCATTGCTACTCATGAGTCATGACTCATTAATCATCACGCAGATTAATTTCAACTATGCTTTGATGCATGCTGGTTTATCTATTACTATGCATACACATTATATTTCAATCGTAGAATGTAAATTGGGAAATGTTGGGAATCAGATTAGATGCTGAAACGTTTCTTGCAAATTTGCTGAAAACGACTGCCGGATTATCTTTCCAATTTTCCTTTTCCTGACGTAGTTAACGAAATTATTTTCACTCAACGCTTACTCGGTACCAGTCTGTGCGTACAGCAGTATAAATGACTTTCATGAGGGAAATGGATCCTAAATAAATGATTACTAACGATGCTTAAACATAATGAAATATCTACACGAAAATCTGTCAACATCTCTTGGAAGTATGCACCGATAAGCACGTACCACGTAGTCAGATAACAAAGATAGGAGACCTGGCACCCATGACGTCTGGCCGTAAGGTTTACTTGGTAGGTAAGAAGTATTTGTCGCTACAAATGCACCAATTATCTTCCTGTCTTATTCGTCATCACCTTAATTAGTTTTGCGTTGTACTTGATTCAGATAGCTTTGTTTTTCTTGTGCAGCAAATGCAAATCTACATACCTACATATTGTGCAACAAATAAATCAAATTATTGGGACTTTAAGCACTTAATTCTGTCATAAGCGGTGGCTGATGTAATACCTAGTAAAAAGCCTTGTCTCGCTGTCTCATATTTTCCTGTGGATATTTTGAAAGCAGTCATAAAATGCTTCGGGTGAATGGCATATAATCAAACGAGTAATCAGTTGATATGTATATCCATATTCATTATTTAACTTGTTCATTTGCAGGTTTTATTATGTTTAGCTAAATATACATGTATAATTGGTATTTTCTATACATATTGTTATGATTTTCCCTTGATAAAATTTAGCAAAACTGTTAACATGACTTTTATTAAAATCGATTACAGTAACTATGTATAAGTGAGGTATTCAATTTGACAATTGACCTTCCAGCATAATCATAGATTTCATTTCGCTATAACATTGCCCATACAAAATTTTTAAATTGCTACAACATTCAATTACGTTAGGAATTGACTTATGTTTTTGATTTTGCCTATCTGGAAACAAGAATAAGGCTGACTGCATGATCCACCGCGTTACTGAAAAAGACGGTCGTAGTGTCATTGTCAAATCGAGCATGCCCATAATAAAAGGAAATGGGAATCTGTGCAACTACCCGCTTACGGCACATCTTATACTCTCGGCAGCGCAAAATGTTTTCCGACTTTGTTTTCTTCATCCACAGTGGATATGACCTTTTTACCCATTCGCACCTCAGCGAATGGTTGCTGAATGTATAGCAACCACGAGCAAAGGTCATGGAAAATAACTCTGCGACGAACGTGATTGTTGCAATAAACGAGAGCAAAATGTAAATGACAATTGGAAACGTTTCCAAACCAACTATGAGCGCATAGGCTCCGAGAACCGTTAACAAGTCTCCAACGCCTACCAACACTTGGACCAAATCTCTAGTTCCAGAAACTCCAATCTGACTAACACAACTCAATTCAATATACAACCGTATTGACCTCTAATCAGGGGACATTGCCCCAATTGTCTTGAGACATTTTAATGTGATCCCGAACGGGGATACCAACTGGAGTATCACAAGTGTAAGTGATCGACATGCCTCGAGATTTTCCCAGACTGCAGTGCAGAAAACAGTGTGAAGAGCATTTTGAGTGATGGTAACCAGAATGTTTTGGCGAGGGGATATTTGGCATATTATGTACTACACGGGGTGAAAATTTGCAAAGAATGCCAGCCATCCAAACATTTTTCCTATGATGAAGTACAAGATGACAATGACGCACATGACAATTCCAATGACGTCACACGGCTCGCCTTTACTAAAGGTGATTTTTCTAAGAATGAATAGCTTTGAAGGCCTATAAATGCATTATAATTACTGGTTAGATACCAAACACGGTAACCAAATGAAAGCTGGAGAGTAGAACTTTTATTTGCAATGTTGCTTTTTCGAAGTCCATCAGCATTGCGCCCACAATTTCACCATAGGAAGAGAATCTCAGTTTGGAGGTTTCCAAGGGTAACAGGGGTCGAAATAGGACAGTTTACGCCTTCAAAAAGTTGGAGCATGAGGTGTCCGTGCACTCCGTGTCCTAATTGATCAATTTAGTTGGCCAGAACCGTCAAGCTAGATCAAATGGAGTTGTTACGCCCCCAAGAATCCGAATCAAGCCAAAGCGTAGTTCTGATGTTATCCAGAAGGTCGCGATTTCCACTGCAAATGAGAATCCCCCAGCGCAAAGAGATATGGAAAGGAAATTGGGCGTATCTCGGTTCACTGCTCACATGATGATTTGAAGAAGAAATTTAAAAAAAAACACCAGTACATGCAGTTAAAGAGTCCGACAAGGCCAACCGGAAGTCCAACTGTCGCAAGCTGTATGAGGGTCATATATCTGGTCAAAAGAGTGAGTTCATGGTGTTTCTGGACGAGGCCTTCTTCTATCTCAACGACTGTAACGGAACTAGACAGATTAGCTACGCGAAAGAGAAAAATGAAGTAGAGCATTTTGTAGCCGAAATAAACGAGAAGTTTAACGACAAGATTATGGTCATCGGTGCCATTGGTGGCCGTGGCCCGCCACCACTTATGAAAGTGCCGCCAAGGGTAAAGATAAATGCGCAGTACTACATCGGCAATGTCTTGCGCCATTTGGTGGAGCCGCACATTCCTGCTGTATACGGCGAAGCCGCCTCAAAAGTGTACGTCCATCATGACGCAGTATCCTCTCATACTGCTCGGATAACCATGGCGTATGGGGAATATGTAAAGGAAGAATACGGGATTAACATCATTTCCAAGAACTACATCACTGTCAAGTCCCCATATGCAAGTCCGATGGACTTTTTCGGTTTCGGCTACTTACAACAGATACTTTTCAAAAGGAAGGCACGTACGATGGAGGGACTTTGGAAAGCTCAAAAATGAGATTTTCTACCTCTGGTGAAATTGTGGGCGCAATGCTGATGGACTTCGAAAAAGCAACATTGTAAACAAAAGTTCTACTCTCCAGCTTTCATTTGGTTACCGTGTTTGGTGTCTAACCAGTAATTATAATACATTTTTAGGCCTTCAAAACTATTCATTCTTAAAAAAATCACCCTCAGTACGCATAACATTTCTCAGCTCTGCAAAAAATAGAAAGAAAAATGTACTAAAAATGTACCATATAAATACTATTCGCATGTGCATTGAACATATTAAATGATCTACACACCTCGACGAAGTAAAGCCTTTATGGAGATACCACGAGCGTATCCCTTTTTTCTATTGTCCTTCCTGAGCTTTCTGTCAAATTCGAAAAGGTAGTTTAACCATTCTTCGATAATGTGTTCCCCTTGTGCCAAGACAAGTATGTTCAGGCAGTATGGTAGGGCGATTAGACACAGGATCTCGAAGCAGAAGATGGAAAGGTGGAATGACAATGCCTCGGGTTAGTGAAGCACGTACTCCAGCAACGTGAAGCTGCAGAGTGCCTTTATGTAGCAAGTGACCGCAAACGAGATATATAACGGGATTAGTTTTCGTACATCTCGTTCAATCCGATATCTTTGATTGATAGTAACGCTCCTCATCAATTGCCGCCAGGTTCTCGAAGTGGACCCTACCTTCCGAAGGAATTTCCTGTAAAATATCATCCTCCATTTCTGGGAAAATCAGTGCTGGGCCGGGCTAAACAAACCAAAAAAATGTAACAGATTAGACGGAAGTAAAAAAACACAAAGTTTCTGCTTATGTCCACGGGTCACTAAAAACTGCTTTGTTTTTTCATCCTTTTCCTTGTTCTTCGGCGTTATTTAGTACAAATCAATTGCCCATTTTCAAGGAAGACAAAAATTATAAATGTTTAAGTTAGACTGACGCACCATTACCAGTCGCCAGCCATATCCCTGAAACTTGCATTTTTTGTCCATTACTCTCTTAAAGTACTTTATACAAGCAATTAGTAAACTATTTACCTCGTCATGCAGGTTCCCAGGAGTCAGTGTAGTACCAGGCTAACAGAACAACACAATTGAAATAGATAAGAAGAAAGTAAAAAACAACGTTTCTGCTGCTGTCCCCAAAAACGGTTTTGTCTTATTTTCATTTGCCTTCTTAATCAGCACTATTTATTAACTACCGGAAGCATGAAATGCTTGAAAGGTAGATATAGCGATTGATCTGTTTGTCTGTCTGTCTGCCTGTCTGTGCGCACTCTAGCTTTCCTCCACGTTGACATATTTGGCTCACATTTGTCATAGAGGTACCTTGGAACAAGGACACGACACCTATTGATTTTCAGCCATGTCCGTCGTCACTGGCCGGAAGTAGGGGGGTCGAAGTGCAAGGGTGCTGGGGGTGACAAATGCGTCAAATTTTTTTTATTGTATAAATCGATAGAGGAGTTCAAGACGATCATTTTCTGTCATGGGACTATGGGTCAAATCGATAAAATGGCGGGTGGGTGGGGAGTCGAAGTGGAGGGGTCACCAGGTGGAAATTTTTTTTATTTCACAAATCGATCAGGATGTTCAATTTGAGGTTCGATAACGTGGTATAATAGTAAAATACATACCCAATTTGTGATTTTGGCATGTTTTAGTCTTCCGGTAGTTATACATTAAAGGTTACACCTTACTAGTTACAAATCAAGTACCCTTGTTCAGGGAAGACACAAATTATTGTTTACGTTAGACGGACGCATCATTACCACTCGCCAGCAACAACGATAAAACTTACAATCTTTTTTACAACGGATTGTGGTAATCTCCCATAATCCTAAAAACTTTATGTTAACAATTAATAAACTATTTACCTTATCATGTAGCGTCACAGCCTCAATAATTGATTTGGAGGTTGAAAATATTCTTGAAATGTGCAGATATCTTGGAAAATTTCCATTTCACTCAACCGTCCTTGGATTTTTTCTCGCACTTTTATTTGTCGTACTAACTGTGTGGACTACCTCCTTCTCCACAATCTAAATGCTGTCTGTCGTAAACTAAACTGCGAAGCAAAAATTGCAGCAATGCAACAACAAATATAGTGGATTCGGTGAACCCAGCAATATGATCAGTGCAATTCAAGTGTGGACAAAAGACTTGCTGTGGCATGGTGCTAGTAAATACTTCTGCTTTATTCTTTCCGAACTGTTTTAAGCATTTGAGATGAATGAATGTGTGAACAATGCTTTATTTGTTATCTTATGGGTTCATTTTGTGCTGCAAACTGTATGGAAATGTACCACGGGAATGTAAAACGAAACAGTATTGCAATAGGCCGAACATATGTAAGTATACAGAAAATGAGAAATTGTGGGAAATGCTGTTGTGGATGTTTATTTTGGGTTCCTTGTTTGCCAACACACAAGAAGATAGCATGTTAGTTGCGCTTCGAGGAACAATAGTCCTGTCTTTCTCGGTTAGGTACAACTCCAAGTTCATCCTTTCAGAATTATGTAGAGTGTGTCATAAAAAGGATGAATAGATGACATTGTTGCATACATTCAAGTAGTAGCTAAAAATATCAGCAGGGAAAATGCAAAAATGTTGACTCTTGAATTAGCTTGCATTTATCACTAGTTATTACATACCGTGTTGACATAATTTATTTTGCACCAAGTTCATTCAAGAATATAATGTACAGCAACTTAAAATATTCCCATAGAGTTCATTTGTTCTATTAACAATGTAGACCATGTCCATTTATATATTATATTGCAAATAAGACGAGCTTATTATGTGCAAAATCGTCTTTCTGCATTATATTGTGAAGAAAACTATATTGGATTGACTCAAACAGCGTCACATATCGTCGTCGAATTTTCAGTCTAAAAGCCTTTTCTGTGCATTAAGCCAAATTTATAATACACTTGATGCTCCTTAAATGAGCTCCTCGATGCTCCTTGAGCAGTGTTTTAAATGTAGCAACAACTGATACGAAGGATTTAATGATGTTATCCCAGATGGTTAATTTGATTTCTTTCGCGCTGACAAATGCATAACAAACATATATTCTTTTGCAAATATATTTGAAAATCGTTGAGTCTTTAAAGCTGAACATTCCGCTAAACCATTCAATGGAATCCCTAAAACAGAATTCTGCTTACGGAAACATTTCTGTAACAAACATCCCACCTGCCACAATGATTCCTGTGCCTAGTGTAATAAAAATTACAACTGTATTCCCGCTGAGATATAATGTAAATTGGGAATGCACATCTGAATGTTGTCCAGGCAGCCCACTTTGCCGTTGAAAACCCTTTTCATTTGCTCTGAATTGCATATACTTTCTTCTCGTCACACTATTATTGAGATATTTGGAAATTCCCGATGAAAAGATTGCTTTGAATTTTCCCAAAACCCATGGGTCTCCCGAATTGGCAAACACCCATCCTTTGTTATGAGAGCCGATGCCTTGCTCGCTTCTTGAAACGATTGGCGGCGGCGATGCATTCATCCGAGTGCTTTTCATGGCGTCCTGCCTGAAATTATGTTCCCATTCGTTCAAATCACCGACCACGTAACAAGTGCCGTTTTAATACAAATGTCCAGACTCGTAAATAAATTAGAAGCCGGATAATGGCCGAACATGTAATTCATCTTTGACTCTGAGAGTCGACGAATCAAATTGTATTCCTCTGTGCACTTGAACCGAAGCGGATCATAATTTTCGAGAAAGATGCCAACACTTGTTGCAGAAATGAGTGTCATAATGCTCTGCGTTTCCAGGTCATTGAACCGTTTAAAGGCTGCCAAAATTCCGAAATCTGATATCTTGCTCGCAGGTCTAAAATAAACTGTGTAATTTCGATTCATTATTTCATCAAATGTTTTGTACAGGACTGTTTTCCTGGGTGCCGACAGTTCGCCTATGGTATTACCCATGTAGAAATATCCAATGATGAATATGCACACTGTCCAAAGCTGAACGGACAACTGGAATCTTGCAGCATTACGTTCCGATCCCTGAAAAAGGAAAATCCGAACAACAACCAGCATGGATTCCAGATACTTGTAGAAGCAAACAGACTTGTGTACTGATTTTCTCAGGTCGTTGTGATAGACGGCAACCATCAGAATAAACACGACAATTATAAGTGACCACGTCGGAGCATCGAAAGCGGAAACGAAGCCTTGAAAGGAAATATGTTCTTGAATGTAGCCACCGTCGCATGTAATGAATTGCAGGAGGACGTTGTCAGTTATCAATGTTGCTGCTGAACCAACGTCCGTGTATATTTTTGGTACTTGATTCAACAAACAATGGGATTCGTTTTTATCAATTTGCAAGCGATTAGAAGCATTTCCGGGAGCTACGGCGTTAAATATCTCAACGCTTAGGTAGTAATCGGTAGGGTTTTGAATGTATTGTTTCCTTATGCCACTTTCAGCTGTGAACTCGTGCAGTTGTACTTTCGTGTTTAGAATTTTGTCTACATGAAAGTATCCATGAATCAAAATATCCTTTACGGTTTTATGGTCTATTAGAGTCCAACTGTTTTAAGTTTTACAGTACTGACAATACGAATAGATTTCCAACTTGTCAGATTTCTACATGGAAATGGAAACGAGAATTTTGTGGAACGGCACTTGCTCCAACATATTACCCTCATCTATTGCCGCTGCCAACTGATCCGCCAGTTTAAAACTCGCTTTGACCTGTTCTTCTTTGCTATCGTCTCTTACTTGAAGTAAGGTAACGTGGGCGTCGTAGAATCGAGAATATGCATCACATTTAGCCTGTTCGCTGTGTGCATAAAGCAGCCGAACCAATCTCCGTCCCGATATCAACGTGTTCAGAATATATCTGGTGTGCAGGGTTGGAAGATGGTTCAGCAGCCAGTTGTTCGTCAAGTTGGCTGGATCGTAAATATTTGGGAAAATGTGAACATGCAAAATCCTAACAAATCCTGTAGGCGCCATAGCAGATTTGTCACTGTCAGCAATAGCGGTAAACCTGTCCTTGTTTAGTTCGTTAAACTTATTAATCTGCATCAAGTCATGTCCACGTTTTGAAGGTGTAGAAATTACACTGGTGCTAAACTCTATATTGGACTGAATGTCGCAACGATTTGGGTTCATGAAGTGAATGACTACTGGTGCAACTTCCACGAATAGAAAATTTTGTAGGGTATTTGAGATGAGAAATGGGTTCTGGAAATTAAAATTTGTCGGCTCGCAATAAACTCGTTTCTGTTTTGCTGCTCCGCCAATGTCAAGACAACATAACGTCCATACGGAAAGGTAGGTTTTGGCAAGCATTTTTCACGTCCTGGAAATCGTAAACTTTCAGTGGTCACCGCACATTGGAATCCATCGGAAACGCCGGAGCAGCTCACACAAGTTACCGGATTTCTTATACTGTTGAGAATCCTTACTTGAAGAATGCGTGTTGCGCTCAACCTGAGAGGAAGCTCAGCACTATATTAAATTATATTAGATTTCAAATTGTAAGAGACGGATAATTCAGCTTTACCTTAAATTGTGAAGAAGGGTGTTTGGGACTGACGCAAATGTCGCCACGTGTCGTCATCCGACCAATAGAGAAACTCTATGCTCGTATTTTATGACAAGTTTTTAATTCATTTAATACTTTCTCCAAAATTAATTACGGTAATATGCCACGTGCCTAGGTACCAGAAACATAACTGGCATTATGTTAACACGTAATACCAAAGAATGTGTTCATTTTCACTAGAATGAATCTACCTGTGTATTTCTTGCATATTCGCAGTCATTAAATGTATTAAATATTGCAATATTTTATTCATGGCGAGACTTGCGGCGCCATACTACTTATCCCACCAACACGTGGTTTGGAAATATGAGAACTCAACAGTCGTAAAAGCGAACTGATCTTGTAATATAAGTTGATCCGACTAATTAGGAAAGATGTGAGAATTAGTGAGCAAATTGAAGAGCCCTCAATATTTAAGTTTACTTTGCCTTAATAATAACGTGTATCTTCACTTGCTTGTATTCTTTAAGAATTAATCCACATATTAAAAGTATATATGTAATTAAGTTTATGAGTGTGATTTTACTGTTGGATGAAAAATTATAAGCTTTGTAGTACTTTGCTTCTTACAGCAACTATATTCCCAACAAGAACTGAGACCATCGTAAATGCGTAGTAACGTTGAGCCATCAATGCCGAACCGTATTCTGAACCGGTCAGTCTTTTGACTAAAATAGACCACTACATTCGAAAATATTTTAATAAGAAATAGACCCGCTCCCATCAAAACACCTACGCCCAGTGCAATAAAACTTACAATCATGTTACCGCTCAGATATAAAGTATTAGATAAATAGCTGATACGGGATTATAATGGAAGCAATTGTATTTATTAAAAGCTAAGCTTTCGAGAAAAAACTATTCTCTTGATCAGGGCCAAAAAAATATGAAAACGAGAAGTACCAAAACAATGCTTATCATCACGAAGAGTTATTAGATAATAATTACATTTAACAATAACTGATATGTTGGATCTTGACTATCGAAAACAGGACTTGCTACTATGGCGGTTTACGTTTCTGGAGGTGCTTGTGAAATTTTTTCTTTAGGATTTGAGTCCATGCTGGAGGTGGGATGAAACCAGAGTTTTTGTTGATTTTGCTATTTCGGTATTGTATGTATAAGCCTTCCTTGACTTATCTTCTGAATGTGTTGGGTTCGATTTCTATGAAGTGCATCTTGTTATGAGATATAAATTAAATTATAAAATGCGGGCAGGTTTCCTCAATATCTGCTTAGATCTACTGTCGTGGCTTTGAGAGTAAACCAAGAATCAATTCACATTTCATTCTGACATCTCATGATTCTTATTTCCGGTTACGCATTCTGGGCGTAATATGAACATTTCGGTTGCTCCGCAAGCCAGCAACTCGCAAGCTCCATCGCCTTACCGTATTTCCTTATGATCTAATCATCATAACTTGCTAAAAATAAAAATGATCATGATCACCCTGAAGTTGTGTGCGTGAGTGAAAACTAATGCTTCTGCTGCGACCAGCGATGCAACGAAAGGAAGTTAAATAAGAATGTATTGACAAAGCTAACTCACATGCAAATAACTATATCCTACTGGGTACATAATTGTATTGCGTAACCATCATGAGACATCCCTTTTTCGAAATACATAAATATATTTTGGTGGATCATGAAGCAATACAAATATATGATTCACAGATATTTTCCGCTGACCGAATCTCAAAATGAATGTCAGCTAATGAATACTGACAAAAACAACGCTGTCGCATGTCTCCATAGAAATATGGGTGTACCTGTAGTTTAAAAACGTAGGAAGGAGTAATGGTGATAAGGAACAAAGTTTGCTATGAGTGAAAAAGCGGTTGGCTTGTGTTATTCATGGAATGGGATTTTGAAAGCTCTGGCATAAAATAATTAGAGCCATGGCAATTTCTGGTGGTTGAACGAGACTTACTTGTTTATTCGCCATTCTGGACTTGGCTTGCATAACGTGATCAAGTTTACATTCAAATGACACATGTTAATAACACTAAACTGACCAAACGATGATGCGCAATTAAAAATGTAATAGCAAATGGCGTGACATGTAATTCTCAAAAACGAATGTTAATATGACAACAGCTGAACACTAATAACTTTTGATGTAAGTGATGAATTTTAGTACATGTGCATGTGCATAAGAATATATAATGTAAAAGCAAGCTGCTCGACCTTATCATGTTTCCTTTTCATCTTTACAAGTTTGTTGTGTCATTTGGTGATTTATGCCAATATGCTGAAACGCTGCGTAAAACACACATAACTCACCCACAATTAAATTGAAGGTGGGTATCATAATATAGGTACATATTTGTATGTGTAGCTTGTGCAACTTCAAACTCTTTGATATTATGCTTACATTGGCATTGTATGTTTTTTTCATATTAGAGATTAGCTAGATTGTGTGGTCAATCTTAGGTATCAATGGGCAAGAGAAATATGTATTCACTAAATAGGTAAAATGGCTTTATATTGCCGGGCTTAAAATTATTTCACTCGCTCCATGTGAAATTCAGGTAATCTGGACACAAAAATTTGGCTTAAATATTTCCGAACATGTCGTGAAGTAAAATTGTTTCCGAAATTCTGGTATATATGAGATTTTATGCATCCATATCAACATATGAGTGGAAGCAAGCAATAGTGAAGCCTGTACCCGGATTCCGGTCTTTTGCATTTAACATTCAAAACCTGCTGGCATTAATTAATAATTTTGTGCTACTATTCCATTACAACCAGATCACGTCAGAAATGTCCGGGACGATAGTCCAGTCCATCCTAGATTGCACACCAGGAAATATTCTATACATTGCATGAATGCATTTCCAGCAAGTAGAAATTAGCTGTAGGTGAGTAGATGCTTCACTTCCTCTTCCAGGATGCGCCTCTGTTAGCAGGAACATGGTTGCTGGAGGCGTTTCCGTCATGCAGACTACCTCTAACAAGAAACTACCTTATGAGGGTCTGACGCTTTCAAACGAAAAGCGTTAGATGATATAGTTCTCACAAGCTTAAAACATCGATATTGTCAATACAGACAAGCAATGTGTAAAACGTTTTATTGAGTCTCAATTCGCTAGCAATATACTTGATAGAATATAAACTTGCGAGTTTTTACATAATTTTTAACAGCATTTCCTTAATGCAATCAATAAATACTAATCAATCGTAAACAAATAGTGGAATTAATCATGTTGAAGATCACAGACTTTACAGAACTTTTCCAAATATTTTCCCAATGCATCATACATTTAACTACTTACAGCGTACCACATTCCCCCAGAGTAGACATCCATCCTCCAATATATCCACTAGTTTTGTCCACCTACACCCTTTTCAGATACTGTACTTTGGACGAACAGTTCAACGGCGAGAAATGCAACTACGAAGTTGCGCTAGCGAGTAAAATCAGAAACGTGTCTTTTGAGCTGGACTGGAAGAACGTTCCCAAACAAATGATGCTCGCATTTTATGGGAGTGCATTTTACACTGAAGCTGCTCATCCTCCCAATCTCCCTTGCTACCTGCAGCTGTTCCATTTTGAGTCTGTTCTTGACGTGATTCCTAAAAGTGAAGACTTATATCTTCCACGCCTTTACTTTAAAAATCAGGAGGATGTAGTATTTCCTCGTATTAGACCTAATCAAGCAATATCCACATCGTATTCAATGTGGCACTACAGACGCACGTCCTGGATACCATGTCCTGAAACGATTTGTCCGGCAGGCAAACTTCGTAATCCCAAGCATAACGCTTACCATATTATTTCCACAATCACTGAAAATATGCCAAAAATGTTAGTCCAAAGGAATCTACATTTATTTGCTTTGACCGCCCCACATCAAGCGTTTGTTTCAAACAAGCCGCTCAAGTTCATATATGACGTGAACACAAAAAAGCTACACTATGCGACCGATTTGGGCCATAATATTCCCATGGACATATTATCGATCACCAAACACAATCAACTCTTGAAGCAAGTGATTTTGAATGTTGGTGGAATTAATTATTTTGCTAATGAAGAAAACTGGGTTTATATTTCGCATGTTACGATGAAGGCTAAACTGCTGGAACGAATTGTTGAGCGAATGATTTGGAGCGCATTAGACCATAACGATAAGTTTCTCTCCTTTAAAAAGGGAATGTCCAGTTCAGTTTTGTTGGCACATGTCGTATTCAGAAACTGTTCACTCAATTCGGAAACCATTGCAAATCACAAAGAATCCAAACATCATTGTAGCCACAAGCCATATTGCATCTCCTGGATAAACATTGACGACGACGCTGGGATTCACATGCGACTCATTGATTTGAGACTGCAATTCATAACGTGCGGTGGTGACGAGATATCCACCCTTTCACTGATTGGTTACTTGAGTGCTTTCGATTTGCCCTTCTGGTTACTGCTCACGATAGTGTCGTTGATGTCGACGGCTATACTCAAATACGGATCCGGATTCAGGAGATGTGTCGTTGGAAACTTACTTGCCGTAACGGTACTTTTGGAACAAGGCATGAATGACTGTAAATGCCGAAATAAATTTGGCCATCGATCAGTTTGCGTTGTGTGGCTTGTGATGGGAATCGTCATTAGCAACGCGTATCGTGGAGAAAATATAACGGAGCTTAGCTCGCCGCTAACGCCGCTACCAGTGAAATATTTCCAACAACTGTTGGATAAAAATTTCACAATATTCACTCAAGTGGAGGCTGTCGAAAGTTGGAGCGATACCTTTAAAGTGTATTCCGCCAATGCCGAAGTGCTATACAATTATACATTCACAAGCAAGGAGAAAGACCGAATGTACAAGGAATGGCTGAATGAAACCAAAAAGGAGACACTTTTGAGCAAACATGTCACCGACAAGAGCTTGCAAGCTCAAATGGCAAAACACGATCACAATTTCACAAACGAAGAAATCGTGTTTCGTGTAATGAAAGATAGGGTTCCAGACGGATATTTAAGCTATATTAGGCAGTGTGATAAGTCGGCATTTGTGGGATGGTCAGACATTATCGAAGAGAGCGCCCCAATACTTAAAAGGTTTGTCAATAGGAACAAGCAAAGTGAAGATTCCCAAACGACGCATAAGGTGGTGTCAGTAGGGGAAGAAACGATTGGACTAAAGCGGAAATCCTGGACGGTAGACGAAGTAAAAATTCCTGGGAACTGGGTGTTTAGACGACTTAGTGGGGTTGTCGAATCCGGGATTGCTAGACAGTGGAGCGATTGGGAGAAAAGGGTGAATATGTATAGTGACATGGTTGCCGCAGAGGCAAATAATGTAGAAGCAGCACGAGCCCTTAGAGTACACGATAATGTCGTAGTTGTGTTTTACACTCACTTGGCTTTACTTGCTATGACCCTTGTCATATTTGTAGCAGAGATACGTTGTGCAGGCTATTCGTTTCTCAAATATTATTTTGTTCTGATATATAGGCTCCTAGTTAAGTCCATGCATAAGTTAGTTGTTCACGAACGGAACAATATTCGCAGACGCAAAATGCTTAAAAATGATTCTAAATGAAATATGGACAAATAAGGAAGTTGAGTGTCATACTATGGAAAGAATATTCCTTTTAACATTTTAAGCTTCATATATTTTCACACAATCATTTAAATAGACTCGACTTTCTTCCCGGGTTGTTTTGGACATATCCATTATTTTGGTTACGTAGACCAGTTTAAGGAGACACATAAGCATTTTTTCGAGTACGCGGTTACATAATAGGTGGCGACAATGCTTCCGTACATCTTACTACCGTATCGTTCACATGCGAGCGCGGAAATCCGAGAGTATATTGCAACACAGCCAACTTCCATTCAGTGCAGTAGACTAGGAGCTACCCAAGTGGATCATGCAAATGTGGGGTACTACTAGACCAACCTTCATTATATCAACGAGTTAGGTGATTAAAAAATTCATGCGGAAAGAAATCTGATCCTTTGATACATACAGACATTTTGGTCACGGAAGCGAATACCCTTTGAAAAATTTCTGCGTATTATAGGAATGTAATCTGGTTCAAATTTATGAAATTCAATATGGCCAGACTATATGAACATGCATTGCTTCCTTGTTCATTTCCTACATTGAATATTTTATCCCAACATATACATGAGAACAAGAACACAGCGCTGTAGTAAGATTTCCGCTTGAATGCAGCTATATCTATGTCAGAGTTGTATAGTGTAGTTAGTAGATTTCCTTCTCACATTGCAACGACGCTGAAGTTGGCTTTGAAATTAATCATGATAAAACTAATAATTTATATTCAGTTTCCACTAATTCCTGTGCTGGCCAATCTGCCGAATTACCATGACCTCTGCGTTAGCGATGGCGACAATTTGAGCAAATCAACGCTGCTTTCCAATACCCTTGGAAGGTTTATATTTCCGGAAATGTCTCCAATTTTGGTTCATTTATTCAATCCGAATCGATGCAACCTCCCATTTGATTTGCCATCTACCACCGTTGTTGTGTCCTCTCCAACGAAAAATTCAACCCTGCTTCCAATGGAAACGTACAACAAAATTTTGTACAACTGGCATGACGGCATATTACACAGAAATGTATCTATACATGTGCAGACAGGATGGTATAGCATTCTACACGTTTACGTACTCCCCTTCAATCGAGACACACGAAACGTCCA
>CM065489.1:49959490-49972330 GCA_004115045.4 Sinella curviseta | reverse complement strand
TTATTATTTGCTGGGGAAGCTCCCTTGTTTATTGTTTCTGCAGCAGCGAATTCTTGTGCCTCGACAATGCTGGCTTGGTCATCAACAGCGGTTATCTGTTGGGCTTCAGCAGCTCTTTCCTGTTGGAACTCGGCAGCACTTTCCTGTTGGGATTCTGCAGCGCTTTGTTGTTTAGATTCTGCAGCGGTATCTTGTTGCGATTCTGCAGCGTTTTGTTGTTTAGATTCTGCAGCGCTTTGTTGTTGGGCTACGGCCGCGCTTTCCTGTTGAGATTCTGCAGCTGTTTCCTGTTGGGCTTCAGCAGCGCTTTCCTGTTGAGATTCTGCAGCGCTTTCCTTTTGGAACTCGGCAGCACTTTCCTCTTTGGCTTCAGCAGCGTTCTCTTGTTGGGATGCTGCAGCGCTTTGTTGTTGGGCTACGGCCGCGCTTTCCTGTTGAGATTCTGCAGCTGTTTCCTGTTGGGCTTCAGCAGCGCTTTCCTGTTGAGATTCTGCAGCGCTTTCCTTTTGGAACTCGGCAGCACTTTCCTCTTTGGCTTCAGCAGCGTTCTCTTGTTGGGATGCTGCAGCGCTTTGTTGTTGGGCTACGGCCGCGCTTTCCTGTTGAGATTCTGCAGCTGTTTCCTGTTGGGCTTCAGCAGCGCTTTCCTGTTGAGATTCTGCAGCGCTTTCTTGTTGGGATTCCGCAGCGCTCTCATGTTGGAACTCGGCAGCGCTTTCCTGTTGAGATTCTGCAGCGCTTTCCTGTTGAGATTCTGCAGCGCCTTTCTGTTGGAACTCGGCAGCGCTTTCGTCTTGGGCTGCAGCAGCGTTTTCTTGTTGAGATTCTGCAACTCTTTCTTGTTGGGATTCCGCAGCGGTTTGTTGTTGGGCGTCTGCCGCGCTTTCATGTTGGAACTGGACAGCGCTTTCCTCTTGGGCTGCAGCAGCGTTCTCTTGTTGGGCTTCTGCATCGGTTTCCTGTTGAGATTCTGCCGCACTCTCTTGTTGGGATTCCGCAGCGCTTTCTTGTTGGGATTCCGCAGCGCTTTCTTGTTGGGATTCCGCAGCGCTTTCTTGTTGGGATTCCGCAGCGCTCTCATGTTGGAACTCGGCAGCGCTTTCCTGTTGAGATTCTGCGGCGCTTTCTTGTTGGGATTCCGCAGCGCTCTCAAGTTGGAAGTCGGCAGCGCTTTCCTGTTGAGATTCTGCAGCGCTTTCCTGTTGAGATTCTTCAGCGCTTTCCTGTTCAGATTCTGCAGCGTTTTCCTGTTGAGATTCTGCAGCGCTTTCCTGTTGAGATTCTGCAGCGCTTTCTTGTTGGGATTCCGCAGCGCTCTCATGTTGGAACTCGGCAGCGCTTTCCTGTTGAGATTCTGCAGCGCCTTCCTGTTGAGATTCTTCAGCGCTTTCCTGTTCAGATTCTGCAGCGTTTTCCTGTTGGGATTCCGCAGCGCTCTCATGTTGGAACTCGGCAGCGCTTTCCTGTTGAGATTCTGCAGCGCTTTCCTGTTGAGATTCTGCAGCGCTTTCCTGTTGGGATTCTGCAACGCTTTCTTGTTGGGATTCCGCAGCGCTCTCATGTTGGAACTCGGCAGCGCTTTCCTGTTGAGATTCTGCAGCGCTTTCTTGTTGGGATTCCGCAGCGCCTTTCTGTTGGAACTCGGCAGCGCTTTCGTCTTGGGCTGCAGCAGCGTTTTCTTGTTGAGATTCTGCAACGCTTTCTTGTTGGGATTCCGCAGCGGTTTGTTGTTGGGCGTCCGCCGCGCTTTCATGTTGGAACTGGACAGCGCTTTCCTCTTGGGCTGCAGCAGCATTCTCTTGTTGGGATTCCGCAGCGCTCTCATGTTGGAACTCGGCAGCGCTTTCCTGTTGAGATTCTGCAGCGCTTTCCTGTTGAGATTCTGCAGCGGTTTCCTGTTGGGCTTCAGCAGCGCTTTCCTGTTGAGATTCTACAGCACTTTCCTGTTGAGATTCTGCAGCGCTTTCCTGTTGAGATTCTGCAGCGCTTTCCTGTTGAGATTCTGCAGCGCTTTCCTGTTGAGATTCTGTAGCGCTTTCCTGTTGGGCTTCAGCAGCGCTTTCCTGTTGAGATTCTGCAGCGCTTTCTTGTTGGCTTTCAGCCGCGCCTTCCTGTTGGAACTCGGCAGCGCTTTCATCTTGGGCCGCAGCAGCGTTTTGTTGTTGGGATTCCGCAGCGCTTTCCAGTTGAGATTCTGCAGTGCTCTCTTGTTGGGATTCCGCAGCGCTTTCTTGTTGGGATTCTGCTGCGCTCTCTTGTTGGAACTCGGCAGCGCTTTCGTCTTGGGCTGCAGCAGCGTTTTCTTGTTGAGATTCTGCAAAGCTTTCTTGTTGGGATTCCGCAGCGGTTTGTTGTTGGGCGTCCGCCGCGCTTTCATGTTGGAAGTCGACAGCGCTGTCCTCTTGGGCTTCAGCAGCGTTCTCTTGTTGGGACTCTGCAGCGCTTTCTTGTTGGAGTTCCGCAGCGCTCTCTTGTTGCAACTCGGCAGCGCTGTCCTCTTGGGCTTCAGCAGCGTTCTCTTGTTGAGATTCTGCAGCGCTTTCCTGTTGAGATTCTGCAGCGCTTTCCTGTTGAGATTCTGCAGCGGTTTCCGGTTGAGATTGTGCAGCGCTTTCTTGTTGGAATTCCGCAGCGCTCTCCTGTTGGGATTCTGCAGCGCTCTCTTGTTGGAACTCGGCAGCGCTTTCATCTTGGGCTGCATCAGCGTTTTCTTGTTGGGATTCCGCAGCGCTTTCCTGTTGAGATTCTGCAGCGCTCTCTTGTTGGAATTCCGCAGCGCTTTCTTGTTGAGATTCTGCAGCGCTCTCTTGTTGGGATTCCGCAGCGTTTTCTTGTTGAGATTCTGCAACGCTTTCTTGTTGGGATTCCGCAGCGGTTTGTTGTTGGGCGTCCGCCGCGCTTTCATGTTGGAAGTCGACAGCGCTGTCGTCTTGGGCTTCAGCAGCGTTCTGTTGTTGGGACTCTGTAGCGCTTTCTTGTTGGAATTCCGCAGCGGTCTCTTGTTGCAACTCGGCAGCGCTGTCCTCTTGGGCTTTAGCAGCGTTCTCTTGTTGGGACTCTGCAGCGCTTTCTTGTTGGAATTCCGCAGCGCTCTCTTGTTGCAACTCGGCAGCGCTGTCCTCTTGGGCTTTAGCAGCGTTCTCTTGTTGGGATTCTGCAGCGCTTTCTTGTTGGAATTCCGCAGCGCTCTCTTGTTGGGATTCCGCAGCGCTTTCTTGTTGGGATTCCGCAGCGCTTTCTTGTTGGGATTCCGCAGCGCTGTCCTCCTGGGCTTCAGCAGCGTTCTCTTGTTGGGATTCTGCAGCGCTTTCCTGTTGGGCGTCAGCCGCCAATTCCTGTTGGCTGTTAACTTGTTCTGCTTCAATGAGCTTTGCGATCTCTTCCATAGGTTGAATCACTTCCGATTGATCTGCTGGATTAATCTCGGATTCTTCATTCTGAGTGAACTTTGACTGTGCCCCCGCCGGCTGTATAAATTCTACATCCTCATTCACGCTCATAGCAGGCTGAATTTCTTCGATTTGTTTTGCTTCCTCCGCCGCTTCACTTGCACTTGCAATGGCATCTTGTTCAATCACTTGGTCTTCAGTGATGGGCTTCTCAATTTGACTCGACACAGATTCCTGGTCCTGGTCTACGCCCAACACAGACTGACTTCCTTCCACGAATTCCGACTCCGCAGCTATTTCACTTTCTCCAGCATTTAAGTTCTCACTGTCATCAGTCCCCAGGTCCACGCTAGGCTTTTCGATCTGTTCAGTTAGTGTCACTTGGCTGACATCTTGCGCAAATTCTTGTTGTTGATTCATTGTTGGGCCAGGTTGATAATATGTCGGGGGCTTATTTTCCTCTAGGGGTACATTATCTGGAGATTTCTTGGCGTATCTACCAGCGTACGGAACTTTCTGTTGTTGATGCTGCAGCTTGATTGTCTCCAAAATCCTCTTTTCCTTTTCCAGCATGGAAGCACTCACACATCTTCTAAAAGTCAGAGAGAAGGTGTGTTCAGAGGGGCACTCCACCTCGATTGCATGAAACGAACTACCTTCTCCAGGAAGACAGAGAAGATAGCGTTTGTCGTAACTGTCGCCAACAGGATGGAATCCGTGATATGGACAGTTTGCTTCAGTATTGATTACAGCATTTGTTGAAATGACACCACCGGAAACGATGTTTTGGATGCGCTCGTGGACACTTGTCACAGGCAGTTCCTTCTGTTGTGAAGCAGGCGCCATTTTAATAATTTCTCCGGTGGAAGCTCGTCCGACATATTCCTGGTTATATGAAGCGGGAGACGAATAGGATGGTAACAATGGAGCAGGTGGTGGCGCCGACTGATATCGTGTGCTCGCAGAAATCATAGAGGCGGATGAATTCACAGGTTGATAAGGAGGAGGGATCTGATTAATATTTGGTGCAACTTGAGGATGAGAAGGCTGTTGTGTCTGTGGGAATGAAAATGATTGTTGTGGATAAGGTGGAGGCGACTGTTGTGAGGGAGGCGGTGGTGATTGTTCTGGGGGAGGTGGATGTGATTGCTGTAGGTAAGGTGGAGGTGGTGACTGTTGTGAGGGAGGCGGTGGTGATTGTTCTGGGGGAGGTAGATGTGATTGTTGTAGGTAAGGCGGATGTGGTGACTGTTGTGATGGCGGCGGAGATGATTGTTCTGGGGGAGGTGGAAGCGATTGTTGTAGGTAAGCTGGAGACGACAGTTGTGGCTGTTGTAAGGGAGGTGGGGGTGATTGTTGTGGAGGAGGATGTTGCGGTGGTGTTTCCTGTTGGACTGGTGGGATGAAATTGAAATACTGATAGCCTTGGTAAGGATTGTGAAATGTAAATGTTGACGGGGCCGGTGGGGCCGGTGGGGCATTATGCGAATTCTGTAGCGAGCTTGCCATTGAAGGATAATTATAGATTGGCTGTAAGTAAAAAATAAATTACATTTAAAACCATCATTAGAATGAGTTAAATCTGTTTTATCTTAAATGTAATAATTTATGATTACTTGTACTGAGGAAAACGAGTACGGCGGCGGAGGAGGCTGTCGCTGCGGTGAGTACACGGCCGGATTTAGTGTTTGTTGCGGTGGAGGAGGAGGTAGTTGGTACATCTAGAAATTGGAATCGAAAAAATCAAAAGTGAAATCAGTTGCAATGTTCTATAATTAACCGATAAGCTTTGAATTGACATTCTTACTGTGCCCATTGGGCTTATATTGTAAGGCCAAACGGATGTCGGAACAATTTTCGCATTTGCTTGGTATTCTATTGGAGATTGCATTTGATCGGTCTGAGGTGGTTGGTAAACTGTTGAAGGAGATGGTGGCACTTGAGGTGGTGGATAACTGGCTCTTTCAGATCGTGCTGCTATAATACTCCGCTGCGGAAACGCATCACACTAGACAATATGAGTAGCAAAGTATTAATTTATGCATTTATGTACAGAGTACTATTTGAACATTAGATGGGTAGACCTGATTAAATTCTTTTAATTTTTATAACGGATGGCATAACTATAATATAACGTACCTGAAGCAATATGTAGGACGATTCAAATGAGCAAACAATATAGACGAATTTGAGAAAAACTCCAAAATAGCTACGCGAAAGGCAAGCCATTGTTGCTCAGCTTTCTCTTTTACAACAAGTCGATATAACTTTCACTTCACTGCTTCTGTAGCATTTGTAAATTGCGTCACAACTGTACAGTTCCTGTTTTACCCCACTTTCATTTAAAAGTCCTAAATCAAAACTTGAGAACTGATTAAATTAAATTTTTCCTTCCACATTAACTTTTTAGTTTGATGGATGATGGATGAAGCTACTTTAATTCTACCAGTGAAACCATATTCAACCGTTCCGATCTGTTTCTGCACATGAACGTTTCATTTCCTTTCAACTACAATTCTTCACATATCGAAATCTTAAAATGCTTGTGCACACTGTGGAGACTAAACTGATTATGATAATGAGTATGACGGTTATTGGCAGCTAATGATCGTCCAACGACATCATCATCATGGGAAGGTGCAAAGATCAGCTATATTTTTGTCAATTGAAAATACTCGAAAATCTATTTTTTACCATATAAACGATCAGAGGCAATGAATGCTGATATACTTATGAAGATAGAGTGACGATATTAAAATTTACAAATCAGGAAGAAATTCTTGTCGTAAGATTGTGAAGTCAGCAAATTTTTGGATGGTGATGTCAGGGAGAAGGCGAAGAAAACATTGGATTTGGCATTTCCTTGGACAGCGAAAAATTTATTGTCGTTCGTCTTGCAGTTCATTGCATCTACGAAGTCTACTCTGGTCACTTGAATATGGGGAAAATATTTTATAAGAAAATGCATACTTCATCATAATTTCCGGTGACAATAACCCCGCATGATTAATACCACATTTAACTGCATATTATCGCCAATATGGATTTCTGGCAAGACATGGTCAGGTTACAAGTTATTACATGACTACCTTTTTCATGAAACATAAATTGGTAGAAAATGACCTGTACCATCTCAGGATTGTTGCAGATTCCGGTACAATTTCCATTAAACGATTTAGCATGTAAGGTGACTATCGGTTGAAAATTTTGGATACATTTGGGGCATTCTGGAATTTAAAGCTGTGAAATTTATAATCGCCACATTAGGCTTAATGCAAATGCAGATGATAGTCGGTGAGTGCGTTGTTGGGTTATGAAATGCTTGTCCATTTTCTAAAATAAAATACTTCATAATTGTCATCCTTATCTTGTATCATGTCACGTAAATGCGTTTTATTTTATTTCTCTTTTTATATTCTATCTATTTTCATTTTTTTCACGAGTTGTTAAAAACAACAGGCAATCTTTTTGTCTAGACAGTGCAACAAAGTATTTTGCTGTCTTGATCGCAATTGTCATGTCATCAACATCATTAATTAAAACTCCTTTGCGTATTAAGGAGTACGTTTTGCACACATCATAAAACAGTAGCAGAATCGCATCCCAGACCATCACATTCATTCGAAATACACAAAGTACTCACATAATTCATCATCACTATCGCACATGAGAACAATAGTAATTAAAAGACTGTCTACTCATTAAAAATGTAAATAAATAATTTAACTCTCACAGAGAAAAACCTGCAATTATTGCTCAACTTGCTTGGACATGTTGACACACGTACACTAACTAAACATGCGTGGGTGTGAGTCATTGATCTTCCTTTCATAAATTCTGTCTGCATCTGTCACCAAGTCGAGCTACGTACATTCTTAAAAGACACGTAATAATTACTAAACTGTGTACATTCCTTATATGCATGGTAAATCAGTAGTCGTTTAAAAAAATCTAATTCAACATCACAGCACATTCATTCGTTCATAAGTGCACGATAGAAAAAAGAGTATACTGAAGAATTACTATAATTATCCACGCGGTCGTAATAACACCATTTTTTCTAAATATTTGATAATAAATAATTATGGGCTACATAATATTTGTAATTAAATGTTAATACACACAGAGTTAACAAAAAAATAAACTATTCTAAATGTAGGTGATGGTCGTACACAATAAAAATACGTTATATTTTTTTATAATAACTAATTTGCTATAATAGTGAAAAAAGTGAACTGTTTGTTGGGCTAATATTTATTTTGCGAAACCCAAAAAAATATGTATTCTAAAGATAAAAATGGCACAATGTATCTACAGTTCTGAAAATGTTTAACACTGTAGTTTATTGGACCAATTTCTATTAAGCCCAAATATGAACCAATATATTGTAGCTTAATTCACAGCGATATATAGCAATGACTGAAAGCATAAGAAGGCTTCTAAAAAACAATATTTACTTTACTTGAAGATGTACCAACATGCATGCTGCTGCCTTATTCTACATAAATTTGATTAAAGCCTAACCAAAAGTATATCTAAAATTTGTTCAAACTTAACATTAATCGTAACAATAAAACAGGAAGAATGTATTAATTATCTGTTGGTTGTCCTGTCCGTTGTGTGGTTGACGGATTGATGATAATTTTTCCATGCGAGCGCATCGTAATTTCTATGGGTATCCAGGTCTCGTCTCCCTCTGATTAGATTCAATACTAAAATAATCACTAAAAACATTTATAGATATTTCTGACAAATTGATAATGTACATATATAATATCGTATTTATAATGTGTAAAGAATAATACGGTATCCTCACAATTCAACAGAAGCAAATTCATTGGATGGTATCCGAGGTTTGGTACACGAAGATGCAATCAGAATTGGATGCGAATTGGACGTTGCTCCTTCTTGTCATCAACGGATATAAGCATATATACGTTGATGTTCCCCAGCCGCGGTTGCATTCTTTCTGGAAAAATATGAAAAAGAAAACAATTCAGGAATTTTATATGCTCAGCATAAGTAAAAATATGCTGTCATCTTCACTTGCATAGCGAAGCGTGATACACAGAGCATATATCGTCGTTAGCTATCAAAAAGTTGCAAAGCATTTTTCACTCAAGGGAAATCTAATGTCATTATTATTTTTAATTCACATAGTTAAAATCACTTCTTATTTCAGCAGATGCATGGCAACAAAACTAAGAAAGGTTCTGCTGTAGCTTTGATATTTTGAGCAAAATGTATAAATGTGGTCAAGCTAACATTGTTTGTCCCAAACAAGTCTGATGTAATAATAGCTTTGGTCATAACTCTTGTCTTCATTCTCAATGCTATTACTATCTTTACATAAGCTTCTTAGTCATTTTAATAACAACAAAAAATAATCATTTTAATGGCTTTCTTGGGCTACTCATAATTAAGTTGACTGAAAACAAACTGATGGATAACATCAACAACTAAGATGCAAGTGCTGAAAATTAAATTATGGTGACAAGATGGACTTTTTAGATTCTTACCAAATGTCCAAGCCCAACAAACAATTAACAAACTCTGGAAGACGGATGGCTTCGCTTGATTCTCGACACACATGAAGAGAAATGGTTGATGATGAATATAGCAATACGATCATCTTTTAGCCAATTTGACCAATTCTCCAAAACACCTGCAAAACCAGGACCAAAAATGTATGGTTATATATTTATAATAACCGAAGAAACTGATGTTGGATGTAATTAACGAAATGTGCTTTCCTTACATTTTAAAGATAGAACGGTACTCTTGGTAAGTAAGCAGTAAGTCAAATTACTGCTGATCAAAGGACATCAAAATAAGATAAAAGAGCTAAATGCTGCATCACTAAAGTTTTCTGGAAACCATAAAATAAAGTATTATGTGCCAAAAGTTTATGTAGATATGCTCATTTTTGAAACAAACTAGGACGGGTGTACACCCGAAGTAGAAAACTACCGGAAGCGCGGTGTATGTGAAATTGAGAAATGTGACATACACTTCACCTTTCCAAACACTAATCTTCCATCAATTTCTGAAACAACATACTTTGACCCTTTCGCGACCCTGTGACCCGTGAGGGTTACGGAGCCACAACACCGACTGTTGGTCAATTTTACCCATGGTGTGATGACAAAAAATGATCAGCTAAAAATTCTCTATCGAATCACATTTTTTTCCCATAAGGAAGTATGGGGGGTCGTTCCCCCACCATTCCCCCGGGGATGGGGCCTGGAAGCCCAAAATCTATACAGAATTTTCTCATGACCTGAGGTACCTCTATGCCAAGTTTGAAAAAACTCGATCAATGTTAACAAAGGTTATAGTGTTTACAGACTTACGGACATAAAGACAGACAAACAGATCAATCGAAATAACTACCTTTATAAGCATGTCATGCTTCCGGTAGTTAATAAGCATTTGCCAGGATGCAAAATGCAAATTTAATCGTTTTTAACCAGCACATTTCACAGTGGAGGAATGAACAACCTAACTATACTTCTCTATAAGTTTTATGACACGCTGATGTTTTACAACAGCATTATATAACGCAATATTAAGTCTCGCTTATTTTGCCATGTTCTCTCTTCCTGCACTTTTAGCTGACTGAGAAAAATCTCTACCTCGAAGTTGAACTGAGCTCTTGTTTCAAAAACAGTCATTCAAAAACAGCTGGTCTGAAAAAATGTTCATTGTTAAAAATAAAAAAATCAATGTTTTAACTGCTACAAGGAATATGGTCGCTCCTCTGCATTTTAGTGGACAAAATGGACCAAAATAGAAATATGATACCATCATGACTTTAACTTATACCGATGGACACAAATCATTTAATAATGAACACACTCTATACTATTTCATTGCTTGCTTTAAGAGATTGTGTTTGTGACAGATATTATTGGCGCCGCTAAATTGGCGTTTACACATAAAAATGCCACATTTAGCAAAATTGCTTTACCGTCTCATTTTCAATTTAATCAATGCATTACATTTTTAAGTTTACATACTCTTTCGACACCGGTCGAGATGAAGAAACTGAGACAGAAGATGGGGAGAAACTATTCTTGAAACAAACAATTCATGCATACCTAGTTACGTAACTACATGAGCCATATGAATGACTAGCTTGCAAAGCGTAAGAAAAATAGTTTTGCGTAAATGATAAGTTATCAAGGATATTTTCAATTGATTACGTGTTGGAAAATTATGATGCAAGTTGATTATAATTCCTAGAAAATTAGTTACTTCGATTGACCTTGACAGTTGGAAAATGCAATTTGCTACTGTAATGTTTGCCCTCAATTTATGAGATTTAGCTAGATAGATTAGATAATTTAGCCACTACTACTCTCAGGAGACGACTTCATCAATAGGCGCCTAATCTCTTCTAAAACAATGTATGTATTCTAACTCATCATTCGCCTTTGAAATATGTGGGCAGATAAACATTTAGCCGTGCAAGAAAAAATAAGTTAACTTACTACATCAGAAAGCCGAATTTGATTTTGGAACAGTAAAAGGATTGATAATTCGGTTCAAGGTCGAATCCAGTATCCAGCTTTCCCGTGATTTTTTTTCTCGTCACCTCGGAAATCGAAACTCCCAACTCTTCGTCGTGAGCTAACCACGTTCATGTAAGATAGGGTTGATATCTGGAAACCAGAAAAGTGTATTAGTGTAAGTGCGTTTCTACAACGCACAATGTGAACTTATGAAGCAGTCATTTAATCCGCCAAATAATTGTAAATTAGTGTCCGTAATAGATAGAAAGGACGTGATACCTATTACCTCATCAGGAATCATGTAAATAATAATACATTTGAGGTAAACATCAACAGTTGCCATTGTTAAATTAAACTTAATCATATTGTGTTTTGTTATTTTGTAAAAGCTAACTTTTGACATTGAAGCAGAACCTACATTGGATGCCGTTCAACTACCTTCCTTGTAATTGCATAAGTTATCCTTGTCAATATGTGAACATAAAAACTCGCCTCGAAATGATTAAATTGTGGAAATTTGTATTGAGCAATAACTTGTATTTTTCATAGGCGGAATTGACATGCCATTCCGCATAATTTTTGGGAGTTTATTTTCTTTCACGTTTTTAGGCATTGACTTACTGGTCCTTCATCGGACATCGCTTTTTGCGAGACAACAGTTTCTAAACTCAACACAACAACTGTACAAATATGTAAAGTGTGGGAGTCCCTTCGTAATTAAATGCGGACTGGCTCTTCCTGGTCCATATTTTTTTTCCTTTAGTTTTATTTATGAGAGATTATCATAATAAGCAATTTCGGAGAGATATATCGGGCAATATCTTCGTCCAGCAATAGCAAAATTACTGGCTATGATGACTGTGGAGTTTCATCCCATTTCTCTATTCTTCTTTAAATGCATGAAGAACATAAATACATACGTTAACTAAGTACTCAAATTTGCTGAAGATTTAAATACATTTTCAAATCCCCCATCTGTTGTCCATACACACTTTAAAATCACGTGGACCTTAAAACTAGCACTAATAAGCACTAGCACCTGGAGTGTGTGCAATGCAGATGAGCTCATAGTTATGTTTTGGCTGCGTCGACAAATGGTATAGGTCAACTTGCTCCATTGTACCAAAAAGTCATCACATCACAGTGAAACATAGTATACATTAATAGTTTTCTTGGGCAAACAAGATTTATGTCGTCGTCAAGTTAATACACAACATGAAACTAAAGAAGATGATTACTTTACTTGAAACATGACGACAATGAGAGCTTTGTAGCCACAGGCCAAGTTAGCCGTGCTAAAAATATGACTGTACTCTTATATTATCATTTCCTATTAAGTTTATTTACGCAGCTTGTTAAATGCTATTTTTCAAAGTTATTATACGACTTATTATACTATGAGTTCATGCTGTCTGCATTTGAAGACGAGGTCAAATTCAAAATGTTTTATGAATAGTGCCAGTTATTTCCTATTCCAAGTTGAAAGAACGAAAAAAACTGAGTGCCAGAAACACGAGGATTATAAACTTTATAATTTAAACACTTACCAAATATCCAAGTCCCAAGGACAAATGGGAACCTTGGCATGTTCCAAACATTTAAGGCAATACGTTGGCAACGAACATAGCAGTATGATTATCCATTTTTGCAACTTTCATGCATCTCCCAGAAAATCTGAAACACAAAAATAAAATGGGAGTACCATCAGACAATTTGTTACGTCGAAGATGATTATTCCTCCTCGAAATTTCGAAATACATTTACATATGTTTTTTTTATTTTCCTTACATATCGTAAATGCAATGATTGGCACGATAAGAGTCGGTAATTGTTTAAGTTAACAGCAGGGGATTCAAATCGGAAAATGAGTTAACGCTGAGGTCATCATTGATGTTTTCTGGAAATCATAAAATATGGTTTTATGATTACAAGAACAA
>CM065489.1:49945630-49959390 GCA_004115045.4 Sinella curviseta | reverse complement strand
TTGTGAGGTTCCACACGTTTGCCAGCAAGTTATGTTTGATCCGCAGCCTCGATCCCAGTATATGCTTACTCATCAGCTCGTTCATCGCATTTTCGCTCAGATTAAAATGGTATTTTTGCAAGCAACGTAGAACATTTGCTGATTTTATTAACAACTGAATTTTACATTTTGCGTTCATATATAGGAATCATGCGGCCTTGACACAATATTAGTCGACGAGAACATTAATCGCCAGATTTGTAGCAAAATGCTTCAAGAGGCAAAGCTAATATCCGAATTTGGAGCTCCTTTCATATTCAGGGATTTATTTGCAGAACAAGGTAGTTTTGTCTAGTATTACCGAGTTTTCACGGCCAAGAAATTCTTTTAAGTACCAAACATCACTTTGTGTATGATTTTGAATAGTTGCCTTCTGTGGCTTCACCGGAAATACTGATTTCTTCCGCGAGGACTGGCTCAACATGATTCTGTCTTGGCAGAGCCAAAGTGAGTTTGGCTGTTTTACCCGGGAATTTGGAAGCGCATTTGCAGTAAGCGACACCGATATTATGAGAAGGGTGACTGACAAGGAAATGAAAATGGGAGTGCAAACAAGTGGCGAAATGTGTCAAGCTCATTTTACTTCTGTTGCACTTTCCGCCTTGGCAATTACATGGGATTACTTGCAAACGCAATGTTTAAACAAATGCTGTTGAACTGAAACATAAATAAACTGCAGCAATAATTCATGGACAATTTGCATTTCCGCATCTGAGTAATCATTATTCATGATATTAATATATGCCGCAAGCACTCGTCAACATTTTGAATTAAAAGCAGGGTCTAAGTTAACGTTTATGAACCATATTATTAGCAGACTGAGCTCAGATAAATTTGTCGTAAAGTTGTGCCTACAATTATTTTGACGTCACTATTGCTGGCAAATACACATAGTGTTGGTATACAAGGGCGGCTTGGCTAGAAAATGACTAAATATAAAATAACATATCACCCAATGCTGCTGGTATTAATATCAGTTATTTTTCTGTTGCACGGAAATAGTAGTGGCACACAAATACGAAGTATTGAGCCAGAACTTCAAAAGTTAATTGACGACTTCGTAAGAATTGAGTTTCTTCCAGCCAGTCAGATCTCAAAGTTGGGACTCAGCATTGTGAACGACAAACAAGGAATTCTATACAGCACCGGTTACGGGATGGCTGATGAAGCAGATGCGATTCCAATTGGTAATGAAACGCAGTTTTTACTGGGATCCACAACCAAAAGCCTTACCGCAACGTTAGCAGTAAAGGTATTAAGTGAAATGTTTCCGGAACTGGGGGAAGGAGCGTTGGACACGCCCATTTGGAACCTAATTCCAAAAGTAAACTTCACTCTAGTTGATAGGTAAATGCATGCATCACACATTGGAAAAAAGATAAAGTTATATTGATAATGAAATCAAAAAATACTTGTCCAGATTTCGTTCGACCCATGCTACATTCCGGGATTTACTAGCGCATCGAATGTGTCTTTTTCGGGACGACCTACAAATTCTCGCAGAGCCATTCCAAACAACATCAGAAATAGTATTGTAAATTTCGCAACATGTTTATTCAGTTAAGCGTTATAAATTGCACGTGCAGGTAGACAACATGAAAAAGTTTCAATTTTCTACAACAGCAGACAAAGGTATGCCCAAGAAGCCTGCGATTTTCGCTCCAGGTTCCAGTACAATAATCAAATGTTTGTGATTGTCGGAGAGCTTTTAGGAGCTTTAACCAACCAATCTTTCCCACATTTGGTATACCGGACATAACAATACTTCAATAATTCCTAGATTTTAACTTTTATTTAGGATACATTTAGTATACGATGGTTTTCAGATGGACAGTTTTTTGAAGGAAGTGGGCATGTTACATTCTACTCTAGTCAGTAAAAGTGACGAATTTTCACAAATGCCATTTAGAGCCAAACCATACTACGTGCTTGAAAATATTAGCTATCCAATGACTCCGGAATTGATAAAGTAAGTAAATTTCTAAATGCTCCTACAAATTAATAGAACTGACAATCATTTTCTAATTGAATTTGTACAGAAGGCTGACAGTCAACGGTGCCGCTGGCGGACTATTCGTTACGCCTAATGACATGATTAAATACCTGAGATTACATTTGAACAAGGGAAAAATTAATGACAGCCAAATTATATCTGAAGTAACAAGTTTCATAAAATTCAATTCAATAATTAAGCCAAATATTCAATTAGATAGCACTTAACTCATCCGAATATTAGAATGTCATGGACTGGATAACAAAACCTTCGAATACAAATCCATCGCGAACTCAATACAAAAAATCGCAGAGTGACATTCCTCTTAACACGTTTGGTTACGGACTTGGAATGATGTTGGCGTCATATGACGGTTGGATGTACAACCACCACGGAGGAAACTTTCCTCCATATCGCTCACTCATCTCCATGTTCCGGACGCAAGACTTGGCGATCTTTACAAGTACAAATGAGGGACCTTCGAAAATTGACCAGACTGTTCTCCATCTGTTCATTTTTGAACTTCTTATAGGGGATGGGAACGGTACCGAAAAAGTAAGGCATTTCCTAAGGAAAATATTGACGGAAAGCAAGACGAAGAAACCTGGATTCGAGTTCTTGAAAAAATATGACTTTAAACAAAAACCAGATGGGAAGACAGATCCTGGAAAACTTTTCGGCGTATATGGGTGTGCTAGCTCAGGTAATTAAACTATTACTATACAATTGAGGTTATTCGGTCATGGAATCTAATTAGATACGAAATTTATTTGTCAAGGTGACGCTAAAATTTTGGAACGGTATAATCCTCAAAGAAACTCAACAGAGCTTTACTTAAGTTATGGAAAGTGGTACCGAGGATGGCTCCTGTATGTTGGCGATACGATTTACAGAATCACATGGGACACGGATGTATTCCAGGAGTACTACTCAGTCGGAATTACTCCACCATTTGGCTACATCAAACTTGTAAATAAAACCCTACAATTTCTTAATCCTTTCGATCGAAGGACCAGTATTGGCAAGTTCGAATTAGGCATGACTATGGATGATATTCCCAAAATTCCGGGGAGTGTAGACAGTTGCTGACTCTAGCTGACGTACATTACGGTATAGACTTCGATTCAATACAAGCAATTTGAAATCATAATTGAAATACACTTAAAAGTGAAACATATTTATCCCCATATTTTTATATGTTTACTAAACTATCATTCAATGAAACGAAATTTTTCTCTTCCAAAATTGACATTCCATCATAGTATGTTGTGTATTATGAAATAATAAATGATTTAGAAATTTCAAGCAAAACTATCGCGATACTGCATAAGGCGTCGTTGTTAGAAAAAGTTGACAAAAAACAAATAGATGAAAGTCTTTATCGGCTTATTATTTCATATGAATATTTCGAAATTTGACTTTCTTTCTAGGTCTATGGCATGAAATTTAAAAAAAATACCTTGAACTTTTGTGTACAATTCTGTCCTTTCGCAAGTAAAATGTGACAGCTTCTACACGCGACGAGTCTTGGTAGAAAGCCGTGCTTGTCGAGAGTTGAAGAGCTGGAAAACGTGTTCTAGATTTCAGGCGGCACACTATTGGGAATGTTCTCATCGCTATTGCCCAGGCATGGCTCTGGGTTCTATTGCAGGCTGGGTAAACCCGTTTTTACTCGTATTAATACGGACCGACTTAACACTATGTAGATGATGGGGTTTGGGTTAAAACAAACTTACTATAGGGGTATATGGGTCAATAGTGTTATATATATTGGGCGGGAAATAGGTACCATATGCATTTATATGCAATGCCCATTTAAGCCCATCTACCCATTAAAACCCTCTGAAACCCTTGACCACGGGGCTTTTGGTCCAAACCCGCGGATTCGGCCATGCCTACTATTGCCATCCTTCCGCCTAGCGGCCCGATTTCGTTTTTTGCCCGAAGCGGAAGTTGGGATGAAGCTGTATATGGGCGTCTCTCCTAGTCTATCTTGATCATCTTTCACACTACAATGAAACCTAATTATTAGAGAATTTTTAACGAAATAATTCACTCTGGTGGTTCACTCCATTCCATTGTCTTTGCGAAATTTCTGATTACCGCTGAGCCCACCGGGCAAATTGCTATCGTCAAGACGCATCGGATACAGTGCACTGATGCTGAGCGCCTCTAGACGCCTAATATCCTGGGGTAATCGGGTATTTTTCTTCAAAATCAAAGTTTACATTATTGTGTTGGGTATATCCTGTGGAGCTCGATCATGATCAGATCAGATGAAGACATGCCTCTTCGAGTTTGGCGTTGTACGTAACATAGAGTTCAGTGGTACACTTTTCGAATCAAACAACAAATGATTATTTGTATGGTTTAATTTTGAGTTGTAAATTGCTGTAAGCACGCTGGTTATTATGCTTTGAAATTACTTTGTGGTCTCTCTCAGCTACACTATCACGGTAGAAGAGGAGAGAGAATGTGAATAAGAAAGAGTGAATAGAGACAGAGAGAGAGAGAGAGCGAGTGAGTGAGAGAGAACACAAAAAGACAATCGCATAACCACATCATTTGTGTCATAACTTAGTACTTATGTGCGTCAACAAAATGTGTCTATATTCTCATTAACGCCGCAGCTGTGCCATATGGCACCAATGTTTCATGACTTTATTTGGCACACAGAAAATGTTCGTTATATCCACATTAAACAGTTCTTCTGGTGCAGAGGAATGATTTTTCCAGTGCCAACTTATAATCGCAGACGTAGAATGAGTTATTAGTACACCAATTCAGCGATTTATCAATTATTTCACTTTTCGTCCAAATATTTGGACAGCTCAGCATTCCTGCAGAAAACGAGTTTAATTTATAGATCTAAACTATGATGGTTTATAGATGATCGCACTTGCCTCTCTTCTTCCTGCTGCCTCAGCTCTATTTGCCCTTGTTCCTCATATTGTCTCTTATCTTCTTACTGCCTTTTGATCCTCCTGTTGCCCCTGTTCCTCTTGTCGCATCTGTTACGTATGTCTTCTCTCTTGATCCTGTCTTCCAGTTTCATTTCTGCCTCTATCCTTTCACGCCCCCTTCCTTCAATTTGAGCCTTCTGAAATATTATTACATTGCAATTTAATTTCTCACCTCCCTTGTGATTGAAATCATTAGCGCAGGAAAGAATATTCTTTACCATGAAATTTTAAAGTGATATCTGCCCCACGGGTGCCCTCTCAGCTACTTGCTGAGTCGGATGTTGTCGACTATAGTGTGCTGGCAGCTTTTTTCGTATCACACTTTATCCACAGTCATTGCATATGCACTGGCCATCCTGCGTCAGTGAATGCTTATCACGATTCCTATCACATCCTATCACGGGTACTAATTTCTTCATCCATGATATGTATTTAATAATTTAAAAAATATGCCATACGAATTGAGATGCATCGCTTTCCTAGATTCTCATCTGATGACACGAGGGGTTTATCGAAGGACATTTGAAGTAATCCGGGCAAGATAATGCGAACTGCAACATATTTTAGACCTTTATACTTGTATGACTTTTATCCATAAACTCAAGTTTATGAGAGAAAGCAAACCCATTGGACCCTTGTTCAAGCTCCCATCCTGAGGGCATATCAAAAACGTCGGATGAAAGATGTCACCAAACCACCATTGACAGCGGTAACTTAACGTAACGTAGTAATAGAGCTTTCAATTATGCGATAAATTATTAGCCATTTCTACTTGTGGTCTTCCATCACTTCCATCACTTCTGCAAAACAAAGGCCTCGTACTCTGGATATTTTTGATTCGATGGGCTGGTATTTTCCTGCGTACAATTTTCCGTCAAATCTGCCCAGAAGATAGGAGATAAGGATGACCTTTTAGAAGATGCATTTGACTGCTGGTTGGAATATGGAAAAGCGAAAAGAGGACTTGAACAGGAAATCATGTCCCGAAGCGCTTGTCAGGATGAGTGGTGCGCTCCAGTTCCACAGCCACAATTTGATGTTGGTGGTGGTGGTTTTCACCAACAATCAACAGCTCCTAAACAGGGAAGTGATGCGGAAGAAAGCAAATAATTTAGTCCATTTAAAAATGAACGATTTTTGTACTTTTTAGAATTTTTGCTGCCATGAACTGCCATTTTTGAATGTATTTGACATCGTATTTGAAACTTAAAAATCGTCAGAATAAATTCCCATAATAGAAGATGAAAACAAATGTATTCTATTATAATAATCTTTATTTAGCATATCAACAAATATCGAAATGCAAATTATGTCAAAAATCACATTGAAAAATTATGCAATTTCACAAAATCCGGCATCTATCATCTTTGCAACGAAAGGCCGGTGATCGCGAGCTTCCATAAAAATAGGCGGTCTCAAGCTCCGCATATATAGACTCCATGTTCAGCATCTGACTACCATCACTTTCTTCCGACGGTAAATGTATATTTGTCCTCTCCTGTGCTGGTGTTAACATTGATGAGTTGAATGTCCAGTCAACCTTCCTGCTTCTAGTGCCGTGTGGTGAAGCTCCTCCATAATTTTCCCCGGGTTGCTCCTCAAAAACTCCTCTCGCTCCTTCCTGAGCAATTCCTTCCTCGGGCTCCGCCACAACTCCTCGTGGCCCTGCTCCACAGCAACTCCTCCATCGTGCTCCTCAGTAATTCCACCGGTTTGCTTCCAATCCACTTCCCCTGCTTGTTTTGCTTCAATATCGGCTTTTCCCCTAACAAGGCCCCTTGTAGATCCAGAATCGTTTCATGCTCCACTAGAGGCAACAGCATTTTCTTCAGTCCCAAATCAGATAGAATTCCCACCTCTCACAGAATCCACGAAGTCACCTCCTGTCCCGTTAATTCAAGAGATGGTAGTGGTACTTCTTCCTGCTCAGAGATTGTATAACCAATGCTTGGAACTTGTCGGCTGTAACTGTAGAAGAATGAGCATTCCACATGACTCCCCATGTGGTTAATAGACTTACAAACAGGATGATTGTCGGGTAGCTGGTAGAATTTTATGGTACGTCCTTTCCCTACAAAATAAATGTGTACAATAAACATGACTTTATGGTGCAATTTTCATAAAATTTGAATTAATAAACGTTCCGGAATATATTAATAGAATTGTACAGGAATTAATTAATAGAATTGTAATAGGAAAGGGTGAACGGCGCCCATTGGCTGCGCCGGCTTACTGAACATACTGGTTTTCGCGAGAAGAAACTATGGCAGGTTTTCCACCGTTGCTGCACAACTGATCACAATAGGAAATCCCCGAGTTCCATAGGACCCTTGGTTTATCTTATTTAACTCATTCACTGAAGAAGGAAAATATATAAAATCGTTAACACGATCGATCAATTCATTGGAAAATTTTTCAATCATTCTGCTTGCACTGGATTGTGATATACCTGCTAAACTGCCTACACTGCCTGCCACCACTGGAATCCACATGGATCATAAATATGATAAAAAAGTTAATACTTGAGTTGGTAAGGGTATTACATCACTGCGAGTACTTTCTAAATTAGCAAATAATGTTGTAATTTGTCGAAGACCAACTGATTACAGTGTCGTTTCACTTCGTATTCTGGTAAATGGTCGATTGCTATCCGTACATGAAAGTTTCGGTGTAAATTATGGATGGAAAACGGGAAACAAATTAATATGGCGCCGACATTAATTTAATATTAATTAATTAATTGGGTCTTTAATTCATGAGGCCACACGTTTAATTACGGTTTGTTTACAAAGTACAACTATCAATTAACTATCAAGTTAGCAATTAGCTTTGAAGACTCAACGGTGAATGCAGTCGTCCCATATGCCATATATGAATGCTTTAGGCTAGCTTGAGAGCTACTCCAAATAGTGTTATTTTTGCGTCATTTTACCCCAAAATTTTAGGACATGCAACTATCTTGAATTCATTTGAGCATACGATGAGTGGGACAGTCATTTGGGAAGCGTGCTGATTTCCGACCACTAACACGACAGAGACATCAACACTTTCAAATTCTGTTCTATTGGAGGTCGTCATTCGTCAGTATGAAGAGTAATGGTTTGAAGGTGTTTTTAGCATCACATGCTTTGCCATTTAAATATTCCAACAGCCCCATGAGAACTGCTACTCCTCATGGGGCTTGCTTTCACTTGACGCCGAAACGTTATTTTGTGTTTCTCACTCTCTCTCTTTCTCTCGTGTCGGAGTGCTTGCTGCTAGGCTCGAACTCGAGCCTTCTAGTTTTTTCCTGCTTCTGCTGCTACTTCTCGCTCTCAGCCACATCGCACCATCATCAACGTCATAATATCGTATTATCGTCATCAAGTCATCATCTTCGTCGTCATCAATTTTAAATGATTGTTTATATATATATTTATTTAAAATATTTTAAATATTAAAAACATCATCATCATCCCCTTCACCATTTGGAGGATCCGGTGTCTCCTTCTCGCTTTGTTTTCTGCGGCATACGGTAAGTTTTTTAAATATATTATATATATTGTTTCTAGTAAAGTGTTTGTGTGTAGTTTGTGATGTGTGTGTGTGTTTTTATTTGCAGGTGCCTACAACACCAGCGTCTGTGCCGAATGCCTCCAGGAGGGATGCTGGTGGTGCGGCGGCACGTTTGGCCAAGTTTGCACAACGGAGCAGCTCAACTGCCCCAACGGCACGTCCTCTGTCCTTCCACCCCATCATCCGGAAGAGTGTCCCTGCACCACCACTACCACCACTCCAGCTCCTCCACTTCCTATTTCCTCCTTCGTTTGGGTGGCATTTTGGGTTTTTTGGGCTGTAGTTGGAGGGATGGCGGTACTCCTGCTGGCCTACTTTTTGTTTTATTATGTGTACCAAAAATTCAGTTGCACGCGCCAGCAAGAATATCGGCCTGTTGACGCTACCCTCCAGGAAAATCCAGTTGACGTGGAGGAGCACTCCCGTTTCCACCACCTCCACCGAGCAGCAGCAGAGAATTTGTGTTCTCCGAGGAAGCCAGCGACCCGTCAACCGCCCGCCACTGTCTTTTGAAAATCCAGGATATCGTGAATGACAGGAAGGAGAGGAAGTGGAGTTATTTTCAAGTAGGAGTGGTGGCGGTTTACCTTCAACCATCTGTCGCGGCTTATTCGTAGGAACAAGGGGTGGAGTGAGGTGGTAGTGGAGGTGGCGAGGATTCCATTATTATTATTACAATTATTATTATTGTTATTACTTAATATTTCTATTGTTATTATTATTATTAAATCAATAAAACGTTCAATAAAATTAATTGTTGAAAAATATATTCTATAAAATTGAATTTATTCCTTATATTTTATAATTCTTTCCGCATTGATCAAATTTAAAAAAAAATGGAAAAAAATAACTGTTAGAAATAGTAGTAATTGGAAAGTAGTGCCTGTGTGATGCTGTGCTGTATAAAGAATATATTATATTAAAAATCGACCGCGTTTAATTTTATTCCAGCAAATCTTACATTTGATCAGCAATTTATCGGGAGTGAGAACAAGGAGGTTGTCAAGATTCCTTTCTCGTGGTATAGGCGATGGAACAAGCAGTCCAAGGACATCACCGACAAGACCTTCAACAATGGGACAAGCCCGAATTGTTTCCGGCTGAATCCCTGTTACCTGGACAAGAGTGTAAGGGCTACTCCATGATGAATCTGAGAGCGCTGAATGTCACCGAAGAACGGAGGATCTACGAACTTCAAGGTGATGAGCAGCAGGCGGCCTGCTCATCACCTTGAAGTCCTTAGAGGAAAAGAAAATGAAAAATCCTAAGCTTAATATTAGAAGGAAGTTAGAGTTTTCTCAACCTGACAGAGAGGTTGTTGCACTAGATAGTGAGGAGGAGTTTCCTCCAATTAAACCCATGGAACCAAAGAAAAATAAGGATAGGCCTGTTAGAAAGGTCAAAGAAGCGTTAAAAGTTGATTTTGAGTTGTTCGTTTTGATAAGACGCACACGATAGATTTGCAAGAGGTTCCAGATGAACCAGATGAGGATAAACTGAAACAAAATGCATGGAAGTTGAGGAAAGATGCAAATTTAAAGATCGTGAAAACTGTTGGCATTTCTCATTCAGTTTTTGCGAAGGATTCGGAACCATAAACATGGTCAAATTTGTTAATGCCTTTAGGGCCCAATGCGTTAACTTTTCTGTGAAGGTGCTTCAATTAGCGCTGCCTGTTATGATAGTTTCTGTGATGCGATGATAAACCTTTCGCTGTATCACAAAGACAAAGCCGACAAAGAAGTTTTGCTTTGCCGCATGGACGAGGATACTGATAAGGCATAGAAAATGGAAGAGGAGGCACAAGTAATATATGAGAGGCGACTGGAAGAAGTACAAAGGGGCAGGGAAGTTTTAAAAGAAATAAAGAGGTTTCTCTATCCATTCAATGAATATATGTAGTGTAGAATTGAGGTTACTTCGTTGCTTTTCTTCATTATCAACAACTAGGTGTTAGATGTCTCTATGACCTAGTACTGTATGAGTTTTCAAAATATTAATACATATTGCAAATATAGTATACATTTTATTTCGCAGCATTGTACAGGTGTTGCTAGCTGGTCAAATGCCTACTTTCGCAAAAATCTAAATTCATTCCTTTCGTTAAATAGGTTTTCCTTTTACTAACTGTAGTACTAACTGTATATGTTGATTTGTTACAAACATGTTACAGCTTTCGACACACAATCTTTACCCTTAAAGCTAAACTAGAATACTGGGTAAATAAATAGATTAAGTATTTTTGTTTTAAAGGTATTGTATAGGTTGTTTTCATTATTGTAGTTGAATAGGTATTTGTAAGTGTAAGCTTTCAGAGAAAACAACCTTGTTAAATATATGCTGAACATGGTGGAGTATGCTTTAATTCTATATAAACCTTATAATCTTCAACACATTTAAACTCGCATATGTATTTGTAACATGAATATACTTAACTACATTTATGAAACGCACAGCTGCACTACTTAATAATGAACATTATACGTGTTTGAAACCTGAGTTAAAGTTAATACTTAACTAATACTGAAGAGAAATCATTTTAATTTTTTTACAAACTCGAACTTGTTCATGAAATATTTATCTATCTATAATCTTGTAACTTAATTGTCCTTTCATTTGCCCGTCTTAATAAATTTCTTTCTTTCAAGTCTACCGCACTGAATTTATTTTGGGCAAAAATGTTGACAAGAACAGAGAGAAGAACAGATGACCACAGCGTTCGCACTTATTCTCTGAAAGGTAAACAAAGAAAAAAGGGAATTATTTAAACTGCCGCCACATACGTTTATTGGCAAAATATATTATTTTTACATTTCCCAATCTCGGTCATGTTGTTGTAAATGAACATGAGTATACATGTCATCCCTACAAGGTCATCTATAAATGATTAGAGAAGAAATTATTAAAACCCTATTTAGTTGCATATTCCATAATTTGACTTGGTTTAGGTATACATTTCTACCCTTTTCATGGTGTTCCATGTGGGAACTGAAGCTAGCGAAATTTCGGCACTTTAAATCACATATGTAACATGTCGCGGGGCGTATGTCATCAAATGGGAATACAAAGGGAGCTAAATCTTCATCCGGGATGTGTTTCGGGGCTATATTAAACACCAGCTTGGCATCTTGGCTTGGCAGGAAAAATGGCATCACCGCATCACCTCCCGTACGTTTTTCACCTTTGAAAATGCAGAGGTTCGTATGTCCAAGCGAAATTTTCCCTACAAAAAAGGTTTTACAATAGCTTTCCCTTCAAGAATAGTAGCAGAGGGCTGATCGCCCCTATTGAACTTCCTTCGAGAAAACTATTAAGACAATTTAGCCAGGTCTCCGAGCTCACCATAGCTATTATTTCCCGTGCCAGAAATTTTATGATTCGTTTATGCTTTATTACTCATTTGTGCGCACTTATGCGTGGGTTGTGAAGAAAAGGCTACATGTGAGAAGTGCATGCTTGACCCTGCTTACACATTCTACGTAATTAAAGGTGGAGGAAGTCATTGTGAGCGAAAGACAAAGCTGCCGAATATTGTATTGCAAACAATGAGGGTTAATAATTGTGTAATGGCAGCGGAAATTATGAGAGCTCTAAATCCACGAAAAACATCTCCAGTTGGCGACCAATTCTACAAAGGTACGCAAGTCTTTACGAAGGATACAGAAAATCCTGCTGAAACAACCTGCTGAAAATGAGAATCATTCCGGTGCGCCAGTTGAAGCTTATTCTACTACTGCAGCTTCAGGTAATGGGACTCCAATGGAAACTAGAGTGGAAGCTGATTTATTTATTCCATGCCGTACATATGTATCCGGCGACGGTGCGCGCGACCCGTTAACATCCAACAGCAGCTCATTGTCAGTACGAGACGTGTCAAACGGGCAGTGCGGAATAGGAAGGGACACACCCATTTTAGCAGAGACGGGCACTAGGGTCGGTGAGGCTGTAAATAGCACCAATTCAGTTTACATGCTCCCACACACACGCCCGATGGTTATTGCTGGCGTTAATGTGAATAGTACAATGGACGCACATGAATATATGGACGATGACGTGATCATTGTCGACGAAATAATCAGAGTAAAACAGAATATTCATTTGTAAAAAGTAATGCACGCATGAACGTTTGAACAAGATAAGCACGATATTTGTTAACTATTTTCCATGATAGCCAATTTCGGCATAACCAACCACGCTTTTTGGGGCTCCCCCTTCTGCAAATGATTCCAATTCCGCAGACTCCGCACTAGGGTCAAGACCTTTGACGGACGAAAAGAAAAAGCGAGAATCTGGGCGCATACGGGGCAAGCATGTTCGAATATCAATAGCTCTTACAGCTGTGCAACCTGGAATCAGTAAACAATCCGCCAACTTTTCCGCTTCTCGGCGAATACGTTCTAGCCGCAAGTCTGCACAAAATGCAGTTGGGAACTGCTATGAGAACGCTAATGAAACGCATAACGTTGTAGTGAAAAAAGACCCGCATTACTGCACACGCAAAATGGTTTCCGAAACGGGTGAAACGCGCTTTGAATGCGTATGCTGTTACAGTACAAGCAACAAAATCTTCATGAACCGTCACACTAAGACCAAGAGTTTGGCTAGATTCCGTTGCCCACGGTGCACAGGTATATTTCCAAGTTGTAATAAAGTTAGAAGGCATTTGGTAAAAGACCACAAGGACTTTTACCCAGACTCCTCAAGTGTGTAAGATGCTACAGGGTTTTTCTCAAGAGAAAGGACAAAAATGGAAGGTATCTTTCATATGTCTTGAAATAAATTTTAACTTTATTATTGAGTGACGGGAATGTCGATTTTAACAGGAACGCAATCTGTAAATCCAGGCGAGACAGCATGAGGAAGCTCCTTATGAAGATCAAACGAGACCAGGTTTAAGGTGTCAATCCAGAGGAAACGGAACAACTTGCACCATCCTTCATAGTTTCAACGGGAACTAGTAGTGGTATCATCCCAATGTCACAATACCGACCAAATTCCTCAATTTAAGCAGCAACGCAAAATCATTATATGGGTATGATTAAAGAAAAGCTAAAGCCGATGAAATTGTTCATTTAGTGACGGGATATTTCTATAATAATCATGGTTCGAAATTAAGTACAGTGTGTTTAAAACATTTCCGGAGATTTCCAAACAAAACATAGAAGCAAGAAGCCCGGAAAATGTCCTATCGGATGGAGTATAGAAGTCAT